>VZZY01019834.1:28194-70075 GCA_013400335.1 Eurystomus gularis | reverse complement strand
TGGTCACGATGGCCGAGCCCATGCCCTGCCCTGCCAGGTCTTGGCAGTTTGCCTTTTTTTCCTTCCTCCTTGCCCTGTCCCATAATCAACTCCCCTCCCCTTAACCGATGCTGGACTGTTCCTACGGGAAGGAGCAACCTGCCCTACCTCCAAGTCTCCTCCTGCCCCAGATGCTCTTCCAAGGAACTGTAACAGAGCACCATGAAACCAGTAAATTCAAATCAGTCTCACACTGTCACACACAGTTGCAATTGCTGAAGGCCAGAATGGAAATGATGCCCTAAGAAGCCAGTAGGACATGGCTCAAGAGCATGTTGGTCTCTTCTCCCAAGTAAGAAGTGATAGGATGAGTAGAAACCACCTCAAGTTGTGCCAGGTGAGGTTTAGGTTGGACATCAGGAAAAATTTCTTCAGAGAAAGGGTTGTGAAGCCTTGGCCCAGGCTGCCCAGGGAAGTGGTAGAGTCCTCATCCCTGCATGGATTTAAAAGTCATGTAGATATGTCACTGAGAGACATGGTTTAGTGGTGACCTGGAAATGCTGGGTTAACGGTTGGACTTGGTGATCTTGAAGGTCTTTTCCAATCAAAAAGATTCTATGATTCTAAGAGATGCATGGTTTCCTTAGAGCTTGGCTGTTGCATTTCAGTTTGGATAAATCACTCCAAGTTACTGCTCTGCATGCTGTTCACATGGTGCTCATGGTCAAAGCTGTCCCACAGAGGACAGGTATGTACCCATTACACTCTCCTAGCTCAGACTTGACTCTCCTGCAGTAGTCTAAAGGCCACATGTCTCAGCTCTGACCAGAACATAACCAGGCATATGTATATATCACACACACAGAGGTGAAACTATGCACACTCCTAGCAGTCCTTGTGAAGCAGAGATGGAGCTGAGAGGACTAAGAAGGAGATGGGTTCACTGGATGATTGAGGGCTACATTCTGGGCCTCCTGGAGCCCCTGCTCCTCAAAAATGACACCAAACCATAAGAATTCATTTGGTCTCCTACTGGAAGAAGTTTCTCCTTCAATGCACCATTGACAGTACTCCTCAACAGGTTTTTTGATGGGAAGTGCTGGCTTTCCTGCCATGGATCCCCCAGCTTTATCAGAGCCCTGAGCAAGGAAAAGGGATGTCCCTTCCTTCTGTCTCTAGGCAAACGTCAACACTGGAGAGGAGGGTCCATGGAACACAGTACATAGCCGCTGGTGCTGAAAAAAAACCTGGGAGTGAAGAACTACTTGGTGCTCATTTAGACATGATTGTCAGAAGAAATGGAGGAACTTAAGTGAGCATTTGCTGGTCCTCCAACTGCACTTCAGTTTGTTGCTGCTCTCTGAAATGTCATTGGGCTGATCTGAAGAGCTGTTCTGTAGCATCACAGCAATAAAGCAATTTTTGTCTTTAATAAGTTATTTTTGGACTAGAGAGACTGACATCCTCCACTTGGAGCAGGAAAGGGTATTTATAACAATAGGGACTCCTCAGGCAGGTCAGTGCCTCCTCTCAGAAGGGCATACCCTAAGGCAGCGTGTGGGTCCTTGGGACACAGCAAGCCACGCAGGAAAGCCAGACCTCCGACCATGTCAGCTGGAAGGACAACGTGGGTGGGAGAGCAAAGATGCTCTCGAACTTGAGTGACACTCCATGCCGTACAAAGCTCAAAGATTTTCTCAGAATTATACTCCCACACTACACCGGGATTTCAGCCTACTCTATTTTCTCCAAACAATCTTTGTCATAAAACAAACCACTTAAAACATTCCAATAATCAGAACCAACTCAGAGAGGTATTATGCCTTTCTTGACAAACGCAATGTTTTAATTATTGACAAATCCTTTCATTTTCCCTTTTCCTTCTTTTAAATGCAAGAAATTCAGAACAATTTCACTGGCTTAGCTGCAAGTAGCACTCAAACAACTCCGTGTTTCTGCAATACTGCGAGGAAACCAACAACATCATGGGATGTTGGATGCTTTCCTCTCAGGCTGCTCTCTTTTGCATGGAAAAAGAAGAATATTAGCAAATGAGAGAAGGTTTGTGCCAGCCCGTGCACGGTGAGCCAGTGAGCAAACACTGCGCACAAGTGCTGATCTGTGGTGCCTGGCGGGGACGTACAGGTAGGGAAGGACCATGCTGTCTGTTTCATGGCCAGCTCTGGATAGGCAGCAAGAGATCAGGACCCTGCAGCCTAGTTACATCTCACCACCCAAGGAAGTAGGGTGAGCCACCACCCCTGGAGGGATTTAAAAGCTATGTAGATGTGGTGCAGAGGGACATGGTTTAGTGGTGACCCAGCAGTGCTGGGCTAACGGTTGGACTTGATGCTCTTAAAGGTCTCTTCCCACCAAAACGGTTCTATGATTCTATGTAAGTACAGGTTGCAGCTTAGAAGAAGTTGTTGTTCCCAATCTGCTCATCGTTGATTCAGCCAGAAGAATATCAACCTTTTTTCTGTTTCCTTTAGGAGATTGGTAGGCTAGAAGCTGAAGTGGTTGCTGGGACAGTGCAGTGGTTGCTGGATGATGCATTTGTCAGATTCCTTCTGCAGTAGGTCCCAAATGGTGGTTAAATTCAGGAAAAACCACTCGCCAGGGCAGCCCTCCAAATGGCAGATGGGCCAGATTCTGCCCAACTGCACCACACACAGGCAAGTAGGAGGAGAGGTTCACTTTTCATTGCCTTCCTTTACTCCTTGAGGGCAGTCACGGCACCAAAGGGGTGTATAAGGCATGGATTGACAATGTCGAGCTAAAAACTTCTCCTTGGCCCTTTCCTGCCAGTTCCTAGCCATGTGGGCTGTAAAGGTTGAAGACAGCTTTTTTTTTCCTCTACCACAAGCCCTGAGACACAGTACTTGATCTACTGTCATGACTTGTGCAGGAGGCAAGGGACATTGCTGGGATGGGAGGTTTTCAGGTACTACACTTGTTCTTCACTGATGCCTGGAGAAAAGGAGCTGAAAGAAGGGTCTGTGACACTTTCTACTTGTCATTTCTCCCCCCCCAAGTACATACCACATGAACACACATGCTCATTTACTATGTAGGCAGGAAATGCAGAGACACAGACTTGCCAAAGATGTCTTTGTAAGCTCTCAGCCTAGCATTCAATTCAGTCGAGCTTTGGAAATAGTGGAAACTCACACTCTGAGATGCTATGCCACAGCTGTGCAGTGAAAACATATTTGGGACCACAGGAATCCTTTGACTCCTTAAAATCTTCATGTCCATCAACGTCCTTCTGATCTTCACCTCCCCAGTGCAGCCAGCTGTGATACTGGAGGTAAAGGAAAATCCAGAACCCAGAGTCCCAGTGATGCTTCACAAAAAAGTGACAGTGACTTCAGCAGCCATGGACCAAGTAGCCCCAGGAACTGAGCCAAAGACACCAAAAACCAGCCACTCATTGCTCTTGATGGATGCAGGAGATCTTATTGTGTGCAATGAACCACAGTGGTTTGGCAAACACCAGAAGGTTGAGAAGCACAAATAAAAAAGGACAAAATGAAACAATGATCCCTGGAGGGATTGAAAAGCTGTGTAGATGTGGTGCTGAGCAACACGGTTTAGAGGTGACCTGGCAGTGCTGGGTTAATGGTTGGACTCGATGCTCTTAAAGGTCTCTTCCCACCAAAACGTTTCTATGATTCTGTAATGGGGTATTTTTTATTACATCAGCTTGTTAGAAATCTGCCTCCGCTGACAGATATCTCAGAAGAAAGGTTCAAAGACCAGCAGCCCGCACAAGGCAGGGGAATTAAACTGCAGGAAAGATCCCCCCCGCATGGGCACAAGGAGGGTTGAAGGAGAGCAGCTGTCTTGGGAAAGGTCTGATTTACCCAACAGCAGCAGCAAAACCGCAAGGAGATCTGAGTCTGCTTCACAACCCACACAGGTCCTACAGATGCTGCCATTGTTTACACTTACGGCTTTGGAGAACATCTTTTATGAGTAATTCAAAAGAAATGAGCTGTTTTGGGGTCAGGTTTAAATATAGATACAGGGAAATGTTTCCAGTTCATGCATCCCAGCAAGCCAAATGCATGTTGGCCAGGTGAGTCTAGCAGGTGTCAAGTTTGGCAAAACTTCTCCTGATTTTAATGATAACTAATTGAAATGCTAGGGCTTTCATTGGAAATCCTGATGAGCTGTCAAGTTCCAACAAACACAAGGAATCCTTATCCTACCTCTATGCAGAAGAAAGTGGGAAAGCTAGTGTCTGAGAGAACATGGTCCAGCCCTGCACAGGATGTAAAACCAAAACCAACCAAAAAAACCTATGTAAGCAAGAAGAAAAGCATGTTAAAAAGTTCAGTAATTCACTTTTTACAAATCTCAATGATGGTGGTCACATCAGCTAATTAAAAGCATGTTTTAATATGTTCACTGCTCAAATTTTAGAAAGCAAGGAATGCCACAGACAACCTTGTGTCTGGGGAGAAAAATCATAGAATAGTTTGGGTTGGAAGGGACCTTTAAAGGTCATCTAGTCCAACCCCCCCCTGCAGTAAGCAGGGATATCTGCAAACAGAACAGGTTGCTCAGAGCCCTGTCCAACCTGGCCTTGAGTGATTCCAGGGATGGGGCTTCTCCCACCTCTTTGGGCAACCTGGGCCAGCCTCTTACCACCCTCAGTGTAAAACACTTCTTCCTTCTACCTAGTCTAGAACTCTCCTCTTTCAGTTTAAAACCATCACCCCTTGTTCGGTCAAAATGAGGACACTATTCCTTAGAAATGCAAAACTGAAAAGCTACATTAAAAGATAACTTCAGCAGCTCCAAGAAAGCTGTTGACAAACAACACTTGTGGTTATCAAAACAGGTTACAACAGACTGCCCCACCCCTGACTCTAAAGGATTCTCCAGAGTACTTTCTTACAGAGCCCCAGTACAGTACATAATGAAGCTTCATTAAATTTGGAAGACGCCAAGCTTGATCTGGGGGCAGATCCTTGTGCTAATCCAGTTATTTAACAGCAAAAGCATGAGCAGCATCAACCCAGCTGTTCTTAGTTCAGTTAAAAAAAGGAAGAGCCCCTAAGTGGTTAGATAGAGGGAACTGAGTGAAATGCATCCCCCAGCCAGGCTAAGAACAGGATTCAAGCAATTAGTAACTGCAGCAGCCTGACAGGAAAATAATTTCATGCAGAAAGCAAATGCCCAGGAAACTGCAACGTAAGTTAGTAGAACAAACCAGACACGATAGGATTTCAGGGGACAAGATGCATTAGGAGCACATTGCAAGTGCTGACTGCTTCCCATGCTTAAGGTTCTCAAGTACTCTTCAAACATTATCTCCTGCCAAAGTGAGCACGGCCAGGACACCGGGTCTCTCCCACAATATTCACACTCAGGTGAACACAGTGCAATGACATATTTATTCTTCCTAAAGATTTCTCAACGTACAAGATACGCTGCCAGCTCTGAAAACATACCCTGGAAGAAAAGATCACTCAAACTGCCTTCCCGCAGCCCCCTAAGTTACTCTATCCCTAACGATGGTGTTGGTTGGATTCCAGCTCTAGTAATCAGAAGTGTATTGTGATGGACTCTTGTTATTTGAACAGCAAATATTTAATCAAATTTAATAAAATTGGACTACACGATATGGCAATTTTAAATTACAAACACAGAGCCAGAGTTTTGCCTGGTGCCAAAAATCTGAAAAGCTCACCCGTAATAAAGAACATTATTTAGGATGGGCTCCAGCCTTCCCTGCCTTTTGTTTACACCAGGCTGTTCAGGAGTCTTTCTTCTCCAAGCAACTTAACATTCTTGGCAATGGGATTTCTGTAGGATATCACTGTGCCAGAGATTGAAGTGCTGTTGCATTGAAAGGAAAATAAAAGAAAACAACAAAAAAGAAAAAAAATTCTTCCCTGAACCTTGCAAGTGAACTCGTTTGTATCACAGACCAGTCCCCAAAAAGATTAATGTGGGTGTCCAAAAAGAACAAGCATCAGCGTTCTGGAAAAATAAAATCAGCTCTATGTCTTCCTGTTTTAAAACAATGATTTTGGTTGCTTCCATTTTTAATAATGTGATTAGATATATTTATCATCCTTAATTCACCCGGTCTGACAGGGCTTTTATTCAGCCAGTGTCTTATTGAGGGCTCAGTCTGGGAAGCAGCAAGGGCTGAGATGTGCAAACATTTTCCTTCTCCTGCAGAAATCCCCTGCTGCAACACTGGGAGCAAGAAGGGTGATAGACCCTCAAACCCAATCTGACAAAGAAGGCCCCCTGAAGTGATGAGCCTGAGTTTTGGAGCATGTCAAAGCCTGTATACATGGTGGGAATGCTAATGCACCACAAATGAATCATCTGGTTTCACAAGGTATAGGAAAGAACTACAAAACTCCTGGAATCATGCTGTTCACAAGCTCTAAGCAATAGGTATCGTGCCAAGGGACATTTTCCTGTGTGGAAACACTGCCATTTCCCAGAAGAGCCTGAAAGCCTTCAGCAGAGGAGAAGCAAACAGCAGCAGAGGTTGCAAGCAGCCTGGGCTTGCGTTTCTCCTCCCAGGCAGATGTGTACATCAAGCACATCTTTGTGCTTCACCAGCTTTAGAGTCATAGAATGAGAAAATCACAGATTGGTTTGGGTTGGAAGGGACCTTTAAAGGGCATCTAGTCCAACCCCCCTCACTAGGCAGGGATACCTGCAACTAGTGAGCAGGTTGCTCAGAGCCTTGTCCAGCCTGGCCTTGAGTGCCTGGCCTTGATGCCAAGGATGGGGCATCAATCACCTCTCTGGGCAAATCTGGTCCAGAGTCTCACCACACACAGCATCAAAAATTTATCCCTTCTCTCTAGTTTAAATCTCCCCTCTTCTAGTTTAAAACCATCACCCCTTGTCCTGTTGCAACAGACCCTGATAAAAAGTCTGTCCCCATCTTTCTTGTAGGCCCCTTTAAGTTCTGAAAGATCACAAGAAGGTCTCCCTGGAGCCTTCTCTTCTCCAGGCTGAACAACCCCAACTCTCTCAGCCTGGCCTCACAGCAGAGGTGTTCCCAGCCCTCTGACCATTTTTGTGGCCTCCTCTGGCCCTGCTCCAACAGGTCCATGTCTCTCCTGTGCTGAGGACTCCAGAGGTGGCCCCAGCACTGCAGGGGGGTCTCATCAGAGCAGAGCAAAGGGGCAGAATTCCCTCCCTCAACCTGCTGCCCATGCTGCTTTGGATGCAGCCCAGGATACAGTTGGCTTCTGGGCTGGGCTTCAAGTGCATATAGAGCTGCAGGATGTGTCCTCTAAGAGGCAGTCCTTCACCAGTGCTCACCTTCCGTATGAAAGGAAAGGTCCCAAAGCCCAGATAGTGTCACTTCAGCTATCCCAGACACTTACGATGCAGCAGCATCTACTGCACCTAATTAGGTGGCTGGTCTTTCATTATCTAGGAGTGGAGGCTAGACGATGTTCTACCTTTCAGCAAGTCCAGCTTTTTAAGCTCTGCTTTTGAAGTCCTCCAAAAAAGGCACAGTCAAAACAAGCACCACACCAAAGGTACAGAGTATGCCCAGGAAAAATCCATATCCTGGAGAGGATTTGCCAATTTTGGATTAACTTCTTGTGCAGCTGAAGTGTTTGGCACTTTCTACCCAACCCATCATGCCCGGTGAGGAGGGAGACAGTTTACTGCACAGCAGATGACAATCCATCCACAGATCCATCCAGCAGGCTAGGAGCTATGGTCCAAACTGAGAAGCTCGCCAAAAGGTCTTTTAATGTGCAGAACTGGGAGGCAGAAGGCACAACGCAGTAGGGTGGAGGTGTATTTTTTTCTCATCAGATTGCAGAAGAAGAAAAAACTCCCAGGTTTACAAAGGTAACAAGAGTTGTGTTAGACCATTTGCTGCACCTAAGACGTGCTCTACTTTTGACTATTAGGAGAAGAAATGCCATGAGAACACCTCCATCCCTCCCAGAAACAAAAGAAGGGGCTGCCAGCTCTTGGAAACTGATTTAGGGCAGCCAGTTTGAGCAAAGACTGTAGCACATCCACAGGGAGATTTGGTTAACACACCATCATCATTCCTTATCACATGGACAACACACTTTTTGACTACTGGTTCTCATCCCTCTGTCGTTGAAGATCCCCAAAACTTACCAGAGAAACAGTTAGGCAGCACCTGCTGAAGGTGTGAAGTTCAATCATACCCCTGCTTTCCTCTTACTTCCTCTCCATCTTTTCAGAGAAGTTATTTTTCCTATTCTGAAGTGATTTCCAATTCAAGCACTGTCTGCAGCATCTACACAACCAGCATTGTTCCCCGAATTGGGATGAGCTGGTGGAAGCTCAGCTATTCCCTGAAGGAAACAGCTGAGGATCACAAGCTGGCCAGGGTAGAAGCTGAGGCTGTGTTGGCTTAGGCATGTGATATGGAGCTGAGGACCAGAGCCAACCAAAACAGCCTAGTTTACATAATATATAGTTGAGAAATAATGGACTTGCTTAGCCACCATGCAGGGAAAAACCTAACTGAGAAATAACTGTCTAGGTGTGAACCAAAACCCTTGCAGGAAGTCCTGACGGTTTGACTGGCAGAAACATTTTATTTTAAGTATAAACTTGTATATAAAATGCAAATCCCAGAAGAAATGAACTTTTCTTGGTACTTTTCTCACTCAGCAAAACAAGCTTAGAATTCAAACACCCAGATCTCTGTATGAGCTTTGACTTTGTGAAAACACCTCACAGACCTGGACACACAACTCTGCTGTCTCCCACAAGTCCATGCAACTCCAGCCTCCTTCTAACACTGTGTGTACAGCAACAGATGAAGGGGGAGCAGGATGGAGCGGGTGCTTGTGGAATAAATCAACCTCTGAAATACAGCTTTTTGTTTACATACCTTTTTAAAAAATAATAAAAAATGAAAGAATGACTATAATAAGTGTCAGAGCAAAGACAGTAGGCAATACAGAAAATCAACATAAGCGCTACCTGTTTTTCTGAGTGGGAAGTCATCTTTGGAATCGTACATCCCCAGTACAGGGTGATTGTAGGTGCCAGATACGCCGCTTTGGGGTGGGGAGCTCTGGTCCAGAGAGCTGTGCTGTGTCTTCCTGCACAGAAGGAAAGAGAAAGAGAAGGGAGAAGCTTTACATCAGTGATACACCGAGGGAACGGGGACGCAGCTTCACCTTGTCTGTTACCTTGGTTAGCGAGGAACAGAGCAAAGGAAGAGATCTTGGTATTAGCTTTCTCCTTCTAGGCACTCATATAAAAAAGTCTAATATATAGGTAGGTAACCAAACATATGCTTCCTTTTCAGTACAAGAATTACCCACTGGAACACGGCTCAACTCATGAAGGTATTTAACCATGAGAATAATTTCAAGTGTGTACTTGGGCTGCGTTCTGCTAAGTCATATTCGTGAAGCTGAGCATGGGTGTTGTTACTCCCCTCACCTGTAGTACGGAATGAACAATTTCCCTTCACTGAATAAACCCCAGACATAGCAACGAAGTCTAAGGATGCAACAAAACCCCAAAGGATGAGCACAATAGGTGCCACATGTTTAAATGAGCTAACAGCAGCCATGCTGCATAGGTGGCCTTCTGCCTTTTGCTTCGCTGCCTCCCAACTCAAGGACTCTGCAGAGACAGGGCCAAAGTACTCAACACCTTTCCAGATGAATTTCTTGAAGCTGAGAATTTATAGCTTTGTTTGAGCAGGCTGCTGGAAGTAAATTACAGTCTGTTTGCTAAGGATATTAAATAATGAATGAGTTTTCTAAGCCTCCTACCAGTTTGTTGGCTGCATCTTTCCTGCTTAATGACTTGGGCCCAGCTTCGCCGTTTCTCAGGAGCTCTACCAACCCCAACCAGTACAGACCTGGGGGAGTCTCCAGACCCTGCGTGTTAGCAGAGTAGCTACATCAACAGAATGACTGGTTTGGCCATATGGCTATCAAACAATCTTACATGTTACGTTTATATAAACAGAATTTAAACCCTATATTACTGTTTCATTCCAGGCCAGGTTGTACAGAGCTCTGAGAAACCTGCTGTAGTTGCAGATGTCCCTGCTTGCTGCAGGACGGTTGGTCTAGATGACCTTTAAAGGTCCCTTCCAACCCAAACCATTCTATGATTCTGTGATTCTTCAAAATCCTAAAGAATATGGGACAACAGAAAGTGAACACTTTATCAAAAGAAGTGAATATTTGAAATTTTACATTGCCAGGCATACTTGGAGACTTTGGTTAAAAATATTCTTCTACAAAAGGTTCTTTATGGAACCAAAATGAGCCATTCCCAGTTGAAAGTCACACCAGTTCCTTGAACAGTACATTTTGAAAGCTCAAATCACAAGTAGGCTATTTGGCAAGAAACACAGAATCAATTCCCCTACGTGTTTATACCCTTCAAAAAATAAGGGACTAATGAAACATCAGGCGAACCCATCAAATTTTCTACATTATTTTGTTACAAGAAAACCTCTGAAAAGTTTACTTGAACATCTACATCAAAATTTTCTATACCCACAGTTCTCACCAAGCAGTATGATTCACTGTGGTTTCCTAATCCTCCTCCCTTTATCTTCCAAACTTCTCTGTCCATACAAGGAGAATAATTTTTCGGGCTCTTACACATTTGTATTTTTCATTAGCATTCACGCACATCATGTACCCTTTTCCATTCACACCAATAAATGCCCACATGCATGCATAGTTTAATCATCACCTGAAATCAAAACAGTACCAAACTGAAAAATATTTGAATCCCTCCCGAAAACAGGAGCCGCTTTCTCTGCTCATACCATGGGAAGGCAGCACAGAGAGATGTTTCACAAACAGGAAGCCCGGATGCTGTAAGCCAAGAGCTCTCAAACCCATCATGGCACACAATGACATTTTTTTGCTCTTGCCTATACAAGCAATAGACTTTTCTTTCTCCTTTTTTTTTTTTTTTTTTTTTAATTGTGACTTAAGCTGCACAATCGTGTACATTGAAGCTATTTTCATCGCTTTGTTAGGGAATGCGCAGGAACTCAAAGGGCCTGTTTAAATGTGCTTCAGGGTTGCTGAATGACAGATATTTAGCTCTGCAAACAGGAATACATTATACGGCTCGAGGACCAGGATCCAACACCCTACACTGCTTCGAGCAAAATACACTGGTCTGCATGCCCGTTCAAGAATTTCAGAGGCCTTTAAAGAGATGAAATTGTGTAGTAAATCGAGCTTGCAGGCATTCCTGAAAGCACATACCTCCACATAATACATTCCCTGTTCTTTGAGGTCCTTCAAAACGCCCAGTGCACAGCAAAGCATCCCTGAGACTTCAGACATATTCCCACCATGTAAACTGAATCTATATTCAAACATATGGATCTGTGCTAGAATGCTTTGTGCACAGGGACTGTAGACAACTATGTACATTGGAATAACTTAATGTATAATTATATCTCTCTGCCTCCTTACTATACAAATACTCAGTTAAGCTCCCTTTCATGATTGCTACTGCATTGAGTGGCTACTTCCAACAACTTCCTAGGGAAATAATAGCCCTGTTTGCTAAGCCCGAGGTGCTCTGTCTGTGTTCCTGCTCCGCCACTCTTACTTCTGTTAAGTATCTTGAAGAGAAAAACCTCCTGGGAGTAGGGTTGTCCAGTGGGTTCAGAATCCATGGGAGGGACAGTCTGACAATGCAACTCAAAAGAGCCTCTTCTGCTGTTGCTTATCATCAATGTAATCTGAAAATTATAGTCCACAAAGCTACTTTAAACAATTATATACAGACTGGAGATGTATATGTTTTAAATAGAGTTTACACAGTGGCTTGAATACCACTGAAGACTGAGCGAGACCTCTGCGAAAGCCGCCAAGAAACATTACTGAGCATTACCAAGTTCCTTTCTTTTATTTAACAAATCCTTTGAACTATGACTATACTTTGCAAAACCTCTAAAACTGGTCCCTTTTCATCTCTCTTCATCTGCACATGCAACAATGCCCTTTAACATCAGTGATCAATCAGGAAATATTCTCTAACTACAAACACTCCACATTGCACCAGCAACGAACAGTGTTTAATGAAGTTCAAACAGATACAAGATACTGAAAGGCAAAAGCATCTGGACATCTCAGTGGACAACTGAAGCCTGGCCCAATGGGCTGGATGAACGACAACTATTTCACATGTCAACGGGACATATTTCATGCCACAGCCATTGACGTAGAACCGTTGTGGTGTTCAATACCCTTAGGAGATCTGTTTTTTCCAAGTAATGCTTTCAATTTTTTTAAGAAAAAGGAATTCACAAACGTTAATAAGACCAAAGGAAGTGCTTAAAAGCAGGCGTGTCATTTAAAAGACTATTTCAGCATCTGTTACCACTTAATTGGCTTGCTTGCTCACAGTAGGAGCATCAAGTCTATCTTCTGCAAGCCCCATTTGCGTGTGTTAAATCCAAACACCACCCAATTGAATCACATTAGAAGTATGTGCGTACATAAATATCTCTATAACTGAATTGGTAACCTATGAGATGCCATATAAATAAATACTAACATGTAATTGATTTAAAGGTTTTTCTCTCTTCTAAAAAAATATTTTAAAAATAGAATGGAAATGAAAAATCTTCAACTTCTGCCTCAACAACGGAAGGGTGCACTTAAAAATCCTCCACTGCAAGATGAGACACTACTGTCACGCAGCCCGGGTTGCTATCCGCCCTCCTCCAAGGCTGAGCAGAAGGAGCTCATGCCTGCCTGCAACTTATCACCAAGACAGACCCTTAGAAAGAACAGTGAGACCTCCGAGGATCATTCTTCCCTCTTCACATCTTGTGGTAGAAACCAGAATACTGATCCTCTCTCCACCACCAAACAGATGGAGGGAAGATGAGGGGCTGAAGAGCCTGTTAAATCCAGAAGGATGGCTCCTTGTGCAATGGTTTCTGTGTTGTCTCTACCTGTTGGCATCCCTGGAGCACCACAGGAAAGGGATGTTCTGATTAACATATGCCACAATAAACCTAAACAATAAATCGGTGCTCAGAAAGTTCCCACTGTTAGCTTAAAAACAAGACAGGGAGCATACTGAAAAAAAAAATCACAGAATTCCAGCACAGTAGGGGTTGGAAGGGATCTATGGAGATCATCTTGTCCAACCCCCCTGCTAGAGCAGGGTCACCCAGAGCAGGTTGCTCATGATCACATCCAGGCAGGTTTGGAATCTCTCCAGAGAAGGAGACTCCACAGCCTCTCTGGGCAGCCTGGGCCAGGGTTCTGGCACCCTCACAGGAAAGAAGTTTTTCCTCATGTTTAGGTGGAACTAAACCTTAAACATGACTTCGCTAAGTAACCGCCTGCACCACCCCTGGCCCTGGAACATAGACTGCTGCTCTTCAAATCTCCAAATTCTCAGTAAAAAAGCAGTTAATTGAAATCTGTGCAAAAGATCAGGAACTCAGACCACTCCCAAAGTTATTTTCCCTTTACTAACTTCACCTATGATGGCAATTCTACACCAGGTTTCTCTAGGGCCAAAGGATCAAAGGGTTTGGAAAAAAGTATTTACTGTCCTTAATTCCAATTGACTTTAAGCCACTTTCACATTAACAGGCTGGAAAAAAAAGGGGAACACAGTAGTGGCTCAGAGTCTTCAATCGCCTTTAATAAAATTCTCAATTTTTTTTTGTGAGTCTCAATTAAAGATAGTGGAAAATCAGCTATCTAAAAAGGATCTTTGTGTTGTCTTGACTGAAATTCAGTTTCTCCTCTTTCTTCTACTACCTTTTATATCAGCCTAGTGGGCCTTCACTATTTATCTTTGTACAAACAACATTTCATCACCAGTGCCATAACCATACAATTTTCAAGCCTCACATTAGATTTTCAGAGATCTGTTAAAACTTCTCAAACTCACTCTACTGGAATAATGTTTGAATTTTTCTGCCAACTACACTTCAACATTTCTGTACTGCCTCATAGCTGGGATATCATTCAAATTTAATTTCAGTTTAGCTTCTTGAATTTGGAAACATCTGCTGGCTATGACCTCATCATCCCTGTATACATGCTGATTTCTTAAAGACTCAAAATACTGTCAGACATTGAGGTTGAACACAAATTCCACAGCAAAATTTCCTTGACGTTAGTCATTCAAAATTTCATTAATTTACGGTCACTAAAGACAACATCAAAAGCATTCTTTTTTTAAAAAAAGAAAAATCTAGATATTCATAATGTTATAGTAGTGGAAGTTTTCAAATCATCTTAAATTTTCTGATTTTCTTTTATACAATGAAGAAATTAATTTCTGGAGTTGAAACTTGTACTTTGTTAAGAATACCAGCATTTGTATTTGCTATTTGTTGCATTTGAACTGATTGAAGAAGATATTCTTAGTTCCCATGTCATTATAACATCAGCCGTTACCTTCTCAATCCATATGACATTTCAGTTTTCTCAAAGACTAATAAGTTGAAAACACAGATGTTGGAGCAATTGCGATTAAAAGTGCAGACAGGATGCACTTGGTGTTTCCAGCAGTTTACAGAGAAGAGCCAAGTAAACAAAACATCCAACTTTAAGAAATTAAGATGAGCAGTAAGCATTAAAGGCTTTAAAAATGTAATGCTAGCTCAATTACCTGGAGTTGCAATTCACTGAACATAAAAACTAATTTCCTCATTTTACTAAAGTTCAAATTTTATAACCCTTTGCAGGATGAAATCCTGGGTGAAAAGCTAGAGAACTTATAAAAGTTGGTCTTGATGGTAGAACTTGCGAGTTTGAATAACCATGGATTAAAGATGACAGCAAAGACCTCTGCTCACAAAAGTACAGTGACAATCACAGAGGATACAAAAATTATTCACATTGAAACCCTCTGAAAAATACATTTTGGTAAGGTACACAAAAGTCAAACCCTAGTTCTATCACCATCCTGGTTCATTCAGGGAACATATCAGGTTTATTCCCCACATCTCCAGCAATTATGAAAAAAGGTGGCACCGGCTGAATCATAAAGATAAGCCCAGTACCACTTACCCATACCAGAAGCGAGGATCACTGGATATGCAGTGGTTGAGATTCCGGTGTGCCAACGCCTTCTTCTTATTTAAGACAAATTCTTGTAATTTCATCTTTACTTCTGTGCTTGCCACTGCACCTGAAATGTCAAAAATAAAAAAAGGTTACTTCATCAATTCATACACTTTAAAGAATTCAAATTTCTAAAAAGATTCAGAATTAAATCTTTGATTTCCAGTCCAAAAGAAAAACTTCTATTTCAAAGAGAAAAGAACAAAGCACCTTCAGTAAGGAGCTCTCTTTTTTTTTCCCCTTAGCTTTGCATATAATCACAATTTATGTTTGAAAACAGATTTATCATTTCACTATAAAAGATTTCTGAAGAGGAGTTTTACACTTGCATAAAAGTACACTTAGAATGAAGCACTTGTAGTAGGTATTCCAGATTTCTTTTAATCAAAGGTATTTAAGAAAAAGGGCCTTGTGTACACTCAAGTTTTTAAATGTCACATCTGCAAGGAGAAGGGGAATGAGACAAATGTCTCATATGTAGATTTTGTCTTGAAAACTCTTGCAAATAGGGACCTCTTTGTTCCGAAGTGTCTGTGTACAATAAGACCTACATAATATTCCAATTCACTTAGAAGTGTGCAATCTATTCCTTCAAATAGAAAATCTAACATTTAAAGAAGAAAGTCAGTAATTTTGTAGTGTGGAGTTAAAATGTCAATGGTGTAATTTCTAATCATCATTTCCTCCACAATAGAGACCAGTCTGTTACTGCAATGATGGATTAAAATTTTCATTCGCTTGACAGAACAGATTCACAGGCAGAGCTCCTGATGGAGTAATGCATAGAAAGTTTGGCAAGCAGAACATGTGGAAAACAGTGGTTCATCTATACCATGGCGTAAAGCAAGAATTCTGAAGGAAAACATCTGGGCTACAAGAAAATTAAAAGGCCAGGAAAACTCTCTGCTCTACTGGGAATAAAAACTTAAAATAAAACAGGGTGATCTTTTGTCTCCTGGATCCTACTCAACAACCTGCTGCCATTTGACAGACCAGGGAAACAATGTTTTCTATCTCCCCAAGAGAAGAAAACTGCAGTACTTCTATAAAGCACTGCCTGAAGATGTAATATTGTTCAACCACTGAAGCACTGTTCAAAAGCCTGAAAATTCACCTTTTTGGAGCCCTGCCTTTCTGACTAGCTCTACAAACGTAGATTCGGCATGTAGCCCAACGGGAAGTTTAGCTGAGGAGCTGGAGATAAATTCATATGAGTGTAGCAAGCCACATGGCTAGACCAGAATAGGTGACAAATTCACGCTTAAAGGCCTTCTCTCTCCAAGAAGTGTCATCTTCAATCTATTAGCATCTTTAAATAATAAAACATGGCTGTGTTCTGTCAGATTTAGATAAATCTGACATTACTTGGAAGAGTTGAAGCTAAACATTTTTGGATCCTGAGGTTTACAAAAGCTCTGCTGGCATGTCTTCCTCCTTAATTAGAAGTTGAAAGGCCCCGGTTATGCTTAAGAAGATAAAAAGGTGTAGGCTTCCCCTTCCCTGGGCAATGTTGGAGCCATAGACCAAGCTGTCATGTAAGGACTTATGACCATTACTCAGCTCTTGACGCTTGAGTTAAAAGATCAAATTTTAAAAACCCGGCAATCTAACTCACTGTTAATATACTGTAGTGTATGGTTATTTGGGACCCAGTTACGTTGTTACAGGCAGAGACACAGTGCGATAACCTCTAAAGATGTTAAAGGGGACTCCAAAGGCAGAAAAGGATGACCTGTCACATACATGACAGAAGACAGACATCAAAAGCCCATCCATAAGGAATAAGTCCATAGGCATGAAGCAAGACACTCAACCTCAATGGAAGGAAAAGGCACAGAAGGGTGAAAGGAGGATGAGAGAGAGGGAACTGAAGAACAAGAGCCCATGCAGCAGCCCTGGCTGGAGGAGCAGCTCTGCACGGTGGGGAAAACGAAGCTGGGAATCTGGCCTATTCCTTTTGGATGGGCCTGAATGTTTGAGAGAAGGGAAGGATAAGACTGCAAACCAGAGAGAGCCACAGTGAGCAAAGTGCTGCAGACGGGATGGCTCTAAAGAGCTGAAGGACCCAGACAGGTTACGAGCACAGAGACAAAACCAAGTTTTGTCCCAGGATTAACCGGTATCCAAATATAAGATAAGGCAGGGAGAGCGGGGAGGGAATCAGGGAGGGCAGAAGCAGGATCAGGGTCATGCAGAAGGGGGAGAGGTTGCACAAAGCAAGAGCAGAGGAGTAGAATAAAGGGAAATAAACAGGAGAAAGACCTTAATGATAGTGTGGGCTGATCACAACTTGTAGGAGAAAATCCAAGAGAAACCACAGTCCAAGGCTGCCTGAGCAGCAAGGGATTGAATGGTCCATGCCTAGAAACATCTGGAAACCCTGATGCACATGACCAGTTCTAGGTTCAATCCTAACCATGGAAAGACAGGATGACCAATTATTGCTCCATATCATGCACAAAAACCACCTTTACTTTCACATACATCTTCCTCTTTTTCATGGAATTCATGTTTATGATCAAAATCAGAGTCACAGAATGGTTTGTGTTGGAAGGGACCCTAAAGATCATCTAGTCCAACCCCCCTGCCATGGGTAGGGACATCTCCCACTAGACCAGGTTGCTCAAAGTCCTGTCTTGAACAGATCCAGTGATGGAGCATCTACAAGCTTTATGATAGCAGGTATCAGTTCATGAGGGACAGGTTAAGACTCCCGAGATGAGAACACGATCTGATATTATGTTAATTTAAACCAATTTGTGATTTGACTTCTAAAAGGTACAAAACAATGTATTTTGGCTTACAGTGATGGAACAGCAATGGAGGAAGGAGGGAGAATAAACTATACGTCTATTATGAGCTCTTCATATCTCAGATCAGGACAATTTTAGCTGTGTTGCGCTTAGCAAAATTTTCTGATGTGAGAAAAATAACTTAAGTATTCTTAAGAGCTGAGGTGCTATAATGATTATACACCATAGTACTTCTTAAATAAAAAGTAATTTAAAAATAAAACTGTAGCCATGGGAACAGGATCTTCAACTTAGCATCCCCAAACTCTGGTTTTTTTTTCCTCCACACCTTTGTGTTTCATCCAAAAGGTGCTTCAATGTTTTTGCCATTTTACAGAGATTAGGGAATCTTTATTTATTTGCAAATTACTTTTCACAAGAATATCCAGATACCAGTTTTGCAGAAAGGCCCAGCAAAACATTGACACAATATCAACAGCTGATGAGAACAGCAGGGTGAAGTGGAAATGCTTAGAGCTTTCATCCACTTCAATCCGACTGCCTTTACTTTGGAAAATAACACAAAGCAGTCGGAGGAAAGTGGAAAACATCACACATGGCAGCCAACCGGGCACCCAGAGCAGCAAACCTGCATCATCATCACCTCTACTCACTGATAAATGTTAAACTGCTGCTTTTAAGTACATTTTGATCCTTTGGTCTTTCTAGTATTTAAAACAAACCCAAACCAAGCACACAGATTCGTTGTACCTCCCTCGAACTGCTTTGTGAAGATATTGGGGTAGTTCTGTGTTCCCTCATTCTGGCTACAGCTTGCAGAGAGTGGGGAATTCAACCTTCAGATAATTCTTTTTCGTCTTCTAGATCCCCCCTTTCCTACTAGAAAAATTCTTCTTAGAGCTTTATCTTGCTCCTGGTCCCCAGAGAGCATCATATCTACTGGTTCCCTTCAGGCCTCTCTGCTTCTTCCATCACAGGCTTCTTTATTTCATGTGAAATGAAGACCTAACAAATTGATAGTACAACTTGGTGAGGTATTTTTCCTCCCATTCACTGTTAAAAGAAAACTGAACAAGCAACCAAAGTGTCTTTGATAAGGGAAATTGTGAGGCCATAATCATTTCACTGAATCTTGTGAAGTGCATAATGGCACGTGGGAAAGCCAACCACAATCTGTAACCTCATGAAAGAAGTACTTTCTGAATGAAAACACTTTAAAGCTAAGAACTGAGAACTTGGCTACATCTTAAAAGAGTGAAATTAAGAAAAGTAAAAGAAAAAGAAATGCAGTGTGCATCTGGTGCATTTTATCGGCTTAATATTCTGCCTCCATTAGGAATGCTGCCAAAAATACTTCAAAAAATGTTAAATCAAGTGAAGAGACGATGTGCTTCCTTTTGAAAAACGCTAAAATGGCATTTACTGAGACAAAAATGAAGATAAAGCATAGAAATACATTTCTGTCTTACCCTCAATACCTCCTAACAGTTTACATAAGCTCCCCGTGCAGCCAAGCTCTCCAGAAAGGCTATCATGAAGGTTTCTCCAGCTTTATAAAGCTGTTTTACGGCTTCCATTCATTTGCTCTACCTGTTATCGCTGAAACAAGTGAGCTTTTGCTACTTACTCTCTTTTCCTTTCTCTTTGTTTTTTAGCTGCTGAAGTTTTTGCTCTCGGTGCTGCTTCTCCAGCTCCTGTTCCTGTCGGTGCTGCTCCAACTTCCTTTGGTGCTCCAACAGCTCCTGCTGATGCTTCATTGCCAGCATCTCCTGCTGCTGCTGCGGAGAAGGGACAAGGGGAAAAGAGCAAATTAACGCTGTCAGACTTCCTGGAGCTAAACCATAAGCTGCTGTCAGGTGAAAATAACATTGCTGAATTCATAGAAACAGGAAAAATGGCATTTTCTTTGTCTATGGCCTCCTGCTCCATGACTGGCTCCATGTAGACCCATTTCAGGACAGTACTTACGCTAAACCATAAGCACTATATGCTCCAGGCTTCAGAGTATAGTCTGTTTACAAGCATAAGCATCTTGTTCAGAGAGCACCTGATTTGAGAAAGCAACAAAATGCTTCCACCCGAATAGGTGCTTCCCCAACCACCTTGCTGCTGCCCAAGGTTGTGGCTGGGTCCCTGGATCTTCATTTTCTCTCCATTATCTGTTTTAAGTAAAACCCTATTAGGGTGTTTTAATTATGAATACTCATGTGTTCACCATGTACAAACCCTATGCTGAAGGAATATTGTTGAGCTCACCAAGTCAGCAGCAAGATACGCCATTATCAACATGGGCTTTAACAGACCAGTTCAGTTCCCGTGCGTATGTTTGGGGTTTTTTTTAATAAGCCTTTAATTATATGGCTTTGCACCCTTATTTCTCCAACAGTCCTTCTCTCTCTGTGTATATAGAGGAGTTCCCATGGACTGGGACAACTGTATCTTTTTAACTTCATCAAACAATTGTCATTTCCCATCTGCCATGCAAACCTCAAGCTAAATGCAAAAGCACTACCTGCCTTGTGGGAATGATCACCACCCATTTCTGAGCCTAATTATAAAATAATTGATTCATTATTAACAAAAAAAAAAATACAGTAATCTCTCAAGGAAGGATCTACCCCAGCCCTCTCCACTCGCACACATTCACAGGAAGAACCGAGAGACAGGCTGCCTAATTAAGGTCAAGATTTGCAAAGCTTTCATCAAATGGGATGTTTAAGACTTGAAGCACCAAAGGCTCCTGCCCCTGCTCACTGTGCAAGTTCCACCTTGGCTCTCCAAGTCCCAGAGCCTGGAAGATGTGCGTAGACACACCAACCGCCTGTGAAATTTGGGGTGGATCTCTCCAGCCCACAGCATCTTTTTTGGGGCTGGAGAAGGATGATTCCCCTAGGGCTAGGAGGCGGGGGTTTCATCCATTGGGCCCTGGGGTAGTACCTGTCAGTGCTCAAAGAACACCCCACACCTTGACAGCTGGCCAGGAGCAAGTCAGGCTGTGGAAAAGCAGGTGACAAATTATAAGCCTCAGCAGCTTGCAGCTTGGCTGGGTGTGAATGGATCTCCATGGGGCTTGCAAAAGGCAAGTTGAGTTCCATTGAAAATTGGTTTTACTTAAAAAAAAACAACAAACAAAACAACAAAAAACCCCTCAAACTATGATATACAGCCTCCCAATTTCATTTGCATCCTCTCCAGCAAGTTACGTGCTAAAACCAACTCCTGGGGCTGCTCTGATTCCTCTGCAAACCCCCCTGAATGCAGAAGCACGCTGGCTTCCTATCACCTCACGCCCGCCCTGCGCTCTTTACATTAGCACCTTATAAACTAGCAGACTGATTTGAAGTTGGCAACCTTAACCTTACCACACTGGTGATAGATGAGACTTCTCTGAGGCTGGACTTAATGGGTGCCTGTGCTCAGATACCACCCACTGCTCCAGGTTCACAAAATACTCTATTTGCAAGGGGATGAGGGCAAGCTGTGGCTAGGAACACAGGGAACCTGCTCCCTCTGAGAACATGCTGCACTCCATCCTTCTCCAAACCCCAACAGCATGTGCGTACACAAGACTCCCAACCCCACGTACAATGACTTGTACTTCTCCTTTTGCATTTTTTCTATTTATGCTTTGGAAAGCCATTTCTTATCTTAATTGGAGGTACTGTACACTTGTACTATTTGATGCTTCAGCCGCGGATACACTAGAGACGATACTCATAAAAGTACACCGTTCTATATAAAGATGCAAAAAAATAACGTTAAGAGATACTTTACAATCTGCCTGGCTATCTGCTGGAAACTCTCAAAGGAGGAGTCCCTGCTGCTGCCGGTTCCAAGCAAGCAGACTGTTGTAAAACACCAAAGCCCAGTTAGCAGAATTTGCAGTGATTGCACCTACGTTTCCCTTCCTAATTCTATTGAATTTTATGTAAACAAGAAAAAACTCAGACTCAAAAAATCTTCAAAAAAAAAATTTAAAAAACCCCCAAAACCTAGAGAAAACTAGTTATTTTTGTTTCATAAATTAAGCAGCAGATTCCACTATCACATCTCCATTTGGAGAAAGAGTATCTTTTCAGACTTCCAACAAGTCCACCACATGGTGGGCTTTTATAACCTAGCCATAGAAAAGTATGCAAATGAACAATATTTAATGCACAATATGTTAAAACAGGTTTTGTTATTTTTATGAAATCAGGAGCCTTTTCTCTCCATCTGCAGTCTCCTAAGCTTTGCATGCTATGCTTCCCACAATGGTTTACATACATTAGGGTGCTTTAGAAGGAACTGTGCTTTCATTGACATCTGTAGTGAAATGTAAATGAAAAGACTAATTTGTAGCTGGATGGCATGGAGAAGTTTCATTAGAGATGTATTGTTTCCGCTGATTTTGACCCCAGTTTCCACACAGCCTATTCTTAATTTAGTTTTCTAGTCTTTCCAAAGTTGAAAAAATAAAAATAAGAAAAAAAAATATAATGAAGCAAACTCTCCAATTGTACCCATGAAAGGCGAAAAGAAACCACACTGCTGGTATCTGCTGCAGCCTCAGAACACGACTGAAGAAAACCCATTCGGCTGCTCTGTCTGAACTGCAACATCTTCTTACAGCATTGACTATTTCTCCACACTTAAGGCTGAAAAAAACCACATGGGCAATACCTGGTGCAGGCTCAGCAAAACGTGGGGCCACTGACGAAGCAGCTCCCAATGCACTGCATCCAGGTTTCACAGCTGCTCTGAGGATCTCAGCGAAGGGTTTGGGGTGCTGACCCAAGTTGAGGCTTCCATTGCTTAGTCTTCTTGCTACTGATTCTCATCTTGTTGTATAGGAGCCACAGGGAATACATCCATCATATTAAATCACAGTTTTCTGTGCAAAAAAGGCACTTCTTTAAGACCGTAGGCTTTAAAGCTTGCTGGATGCTAGACTGTGCTCCAATTTCCTACTCTGAGGTGTTTACAACTTAATTTTCATATTGAAAATGTTTTTTTCTTCTGCTGATGCTTTGTAGAAAAAGGCCTATAAGCTGCAAGAGAACCCACCTGCAAGTGACTAACAGGAAAAGCAGAAAATCTGCTGAGCCCTGGGGCTGTTTGGCCTGGAGAAGAGAAGACTCAAGAGGGGATCCGATCAATGCTCACCAATATCTATGGGGCCAGACACTTTCCAGTGGTGCCCAGTGACAGGACAAGGGGAACAAACAGGCACAAACTGGAACCTGGGAGGTTCCACCTAAACATGAGGAAAAATTTCTTTCCTGCAAGGGTGCCAGAACCTAGACCAGGCTGCCCAGAGAGGTAGTGGAGACTCCTCTGGAGGAATCCTTCTCTGGATTCCAAACCCACCTGGACTTGATCCTGGGCAACCTGTTCTGGCAATCCTGCTTTAGCAGGGGAGTTGGATGAGATGTTCTCCAGAGGTCCCTCCCAACCCCAACCGTGCTAGAATTCTGTGGTATTTTTTTTTTTCAGTATGCTCCCTGTCTTGTTTTTAAGCTAACAGTGGGAACTTTCTGAGCACCGATTTATTGTTTAGGTTTATTGTGGCATATGTGCTGGGATTCTGAGATACAAAAAGCTGTCTTTTGCACAAAATAAACTGAAACTTCAGAAAAATATGAGCTTCTGCTTCAGTTAAAGCAATTGAGGCAAATTTTAAGAGATAGCGACTATTCAGACCTATGCGTGGTCAGCCACAGAGAGGTCCCACCCCGCTCTTGCACAATGAACTTAACTTCTTCTGTCAAGGTCATACCTACATGTTGTGGGCTTGGTCTGGCATTTACCCCTCCCTGGACTATCTTGGCAGGAAAAAAAAGAGCCTACTGCTGTCTAAAGGCAAAATGTTCCAGAGCTGTGCTCCCACTCTCAGGTCTTTTGGAAAGTGCCTGAGTTAGGAACTCATAATCGTCTCCTGAACTGCAATTCCAGCATACCAAGAGACACTGAGGTGGCTCTGATAAGGATTATTAATTACCAAGCAAGATCATGCTCACATAGCACACAACACATTAGACACCTTTTGTTAGCAAATGAATCAACGTCTCCTAAACACCCGTGCGTAGCTGGAGCAATGTGTTTTTTTTTCCTCCAACTGTAACAAAATTTAAATATTTGAGCAGTACAAAAGTGATACACCAAGGGAAATCCCCTGAAATTAGACTAATTCAGCTATCGAGGAGCATATCGTGTGACAAACATACACACTGTATTAGGGAGCACACCTAGGAACATCTGAATTAGGTGCTCTTGCCAAAATAAATAATTGTAAATATTTATAACTATGGGGATTCCTGCATATGTTTAATATCACTGCTTCCACTGTTTATGAAAACTGCACAAATGTTCAACTGTACCTGTAGGCACTACTGTTGGTGCTCCTTCAGCATATATTAATATTATGTAATAAGGAGAACGCAGAGTGTTTCCAGGTATTTACCAACTGCCAGCTAGCCACGAGGAAGCAGCAGAGCAGTGGGCTTTCCCATCTCATTCCTCAATTGTCTTCAGTTCCCCAGAACATCTACCTAGAACAGGGACTGACACCTTATCAGGAAGTACACTGTCAACTTCCAATGCACAGAGAAACCTCCTTTGAAGCGAAGTGTAGCTAAAAGGTTTTCCTTTCATTGTTACAACAGAAGTGGAAAGGCAGTGCTCTGAAATCTTCCAGCAGCCTCAGCCCAGAAGCGAGCCAGTGCCCTTCTGGGATACACATGGTGCTGACAGCAAAGATCCCATTGCCCAGAGAGAATGAGGACCTATCTCTTCAGCAGTGGACTTGGTAGAGTAGGGCTGGTTGGACTATATGATCTTAAAGGTCTTTTCCAACCTAAATTATGCTATGATTCTATGATCTCATGGAGACATGTGGCATTAAGACTTCCACAACCACTCCTCAATTTGCTAAATGAGCAGGAAGAATGCAGGTCCTTCCTGCATCCTGGTATCTTGGAGACAGTACCTTATTCTTCCCCCAGAAGCTAGGCACTGTTCTCTGCCCACACTCCTCTGCTTCTTCCTTGCCATACAACTTTTAAAGGTGCTTCTGTCACTTACTTCACACGCTGTGGTAGAACTGATTAAAATCTGCAAAGCAGGACAGGTTTTGAAGCTTAGACTATGACTCCTAGGTTTTTCTTAATAGATATTTTGAGTATCTTACTGCAATTAGTGGAAGACAACGTAAAATTCTCTGTACCCAGACAGCTCACCCTTACTCATACAGATAATGACACATGAAAGTCTGGGTGAACAACAGTTCATAGAAACATAGAATGGTTTGGGTTAGAAGGGAGCTAGTTCCAACGCCCCTGCCATGGGCAGGGACAGCTCCCACTACACTAGGCTGCACAAGGCCCCATCCCTTGAACCCACCCAGTGATGGAGCATTCACAACTTCCCTGGGCAACCTGTTCAAGTGTCTCACCACCCTCATAGTGAAAAACTTCCTTACATCTAATCTAATCTAAGTTACAGTTGCCATACGTCTTGCTGATAAATGTTTCCTGAGATCCAAAGTAGTTTAGTGTTGTGTTCAACTCCTAACTCCCATCTCGATCTGTGCCTGAGATCATCTATGGAAGGTGCTCCTGTATGGTGGGATGGCACTCCAAGCACTTCTGCTGCTCTTTGGATTTTGCAGGCAATTTCTATTTCCTCCCAGCACAAAGCAGCTAGGGTAAAAAGAAAGGTAGCCTGATCCTCCACCTGTGGGTCAGCACTCCTCCTCACACACACACACGGTTTCCACCTTAGACCAAGGTCATGATGGCGTGGCCCAGTCTGTCAAAAGACTGCGGTCTGAGGACTTCTTCCAAGCAAGCTCAGAGAATTTGTACAACTACTCCACCTGCCACCCCTGATCAAGAGGTTGGCTTTCTGATGGAGGCAATAGCTTCAAAGAAGTTGTAAGGATGTTTAAGTTAAATACTAGTGTCAAAACCGACAACACAATGCTAGACAAGACCAAAAAAAATACCCCAAAGCTTATCTTCTAAGCACCCCCTGAACTTGCACTCTTCGAGGCTGAGTTAAGGCACAACCCAGTAAACACTTTCAGAAGTTTCACATAATTCTTCTCTCACCTAGCAGGTAGTGATACTAGGGGTTTGGTGCCAATAGTGTTTTTAAGGCAAATCATTTGCCAGTCCCTTTGGCAAAATTATATAGTTTTGCGGGGTTAAATCAGGTATTTACAGGAGCTTAGATTATGTGAAAATAAAGGAAAATCATAGGTAATGACCAAGAAAGAACTTGCCAAGACACATACACATCATATCACACTCTGAAAAATCATTAGTAAGAAGCCAACACACTATGGGTGGAAGCAAAGCAGAGATGTCGATAGATTTCTGGGAGAACCGCTGCACTGGGTTATTTTAGAGCAATCTCAACGCTGGCCATTCCTTTGGCCGAACTTTCTGCTTCATGTTCTCCCCATCCTGTTTACTGAAGTCTCAGGCTGCAGCTCCGGTTTCAGGATTCCATCTCTTGGCTCTGTCACGGCGTGTTTCAGATATCTCCTGGAGCACCGGAGGCTACTCAGGATTAATCAGTTTTACTGGGAGATGGGGAGGGGTGGGGGTGTGGAAAAAAGGTTGTGGTTTTCAGAGGAAGCCAGGACACAAAAATCTGAAAGCACAGCTCAGAAGAATGAAAGTCTATCATCTCTTTTCTTGGACCCATCAGCAGCTGATGGTATACCCGGCCTGCCCCCTTGCAGCTATCAGACAGGCTGACAGCAAGCAGTTCCACGCCAGAACCTCCCGTGGTCAGCATCTCTTTGCTACACAGGGAAATAATCCTTCCCAACCGACAGCTTCCTGGGCAAGAGACTGATCTTGGTTAGACATATCCTACTGAGAATGTCTGGTGTTCAAGTTTATGAGGCTCAAATGTCTGCAGGAAAGGGAACAATGGTTATGTCCCCTGATCGCCAGCCCTAGGTGAAAAGATCCCACATTATTAGTTTGGCAACCTCCATATGGATACATAATTTTGTTTCCTTCCCATTACATTGCTGCTCCACTCCTAAAAGCTTGCACAGCTGTTCCTTCTCCTATTTCCCCTCTAAAGGTGAGGAAAACTCCTTTACATTTGCTTCTGCTGTGCTATACATGGCTATTATTGAAGGGGAAGACAAACCCATACACCTTGCATCAGGAGCGGGGAACATCAATCTGACCATGGATGGCAATAAGGAACCTTCATAAACCAAAGAAGTATATAAATTGTCCTGTAAATGAAGGAGCCCCAGATCATAGAAGAATCATTGAAAGGTCTGGGTGGGAAGGGACTTTTCAACCTCATCTAGTCCAACTCCCCTGCAGTGACCAGAGACATCTGCAACTAGAGCAGGTCACTCAGAGCCCTGTCCAACCTGGCCTGGAATGGTTCCAGGGATGGAGCATTGACCACCTCTCTGGGCAACCTGGGCCAGTGTCTCACCACCCTCAGTGTAAGAATTTTCTTCTTTCTATCTAGTTCGATATTTAATGTTAAATGAGACTTTATCACGCCATAAGCAATCAGACCTCAGTCCTTAAGGAGCAGTTATGTCCTCTGTGAACTGTTTCAGGGCGCAGGGAGCAAAGCACCTGGAATGGGAATGTTATCCTAAAATCAGTATCAGGAGTAGAGATGTAGGACGAAGAGATCCTGTAATAGGAGCAGCTAGAGTAGCCACCACTGGGTTTTGGTCATTTCAGAGAAGGAGATATGACTAAAGAGAAGGAGGAGCATGGCTGTGTCCACTGATCCATCATTCCTGATCAAGGAAGAGCTACCAAACTGGAAAGCTGGTAGGGCTGGGAGACCTCACTGAAGTGTTCCTGTCGGGCTTCTCCAACAACCAAGGGAAAAAAAGAGGAGGGGCAAACAGCGAGAATAGAGTACTTGCACCCATAGCACCACTGGCAGAGTGGCTGCTGACACATGGTGTCAGCTGCTGTTCCTGTGCAATTTTGGGTTAGCTCCATTTGACAGAGAGTGGACGTGGGGGTGAAGTGTCATCTGGCACGAGGCAGTGACAGCCCCAACACCTTCGGTGCCTGGAGGAAGGCTGCGTGCTAAAAATGAGTATCGACCATCATCTGATGCTCATGCAGGTACAGGAGAAGCGTCGTATTTAAAGGTAACATGCTACCCATGTAAATACCAAATATTTATCACTTCTACATACCACCACCAGTTAAACTGGAAACTTAAACACAGAGATCAATCCAACAACAACAACATTGCGCATACCTGAGCGAAGCTATTCACAACATAATTTCTGTTTTAAATGCAACTTCACTCTCCCATAGTGAATGCTCAATGTTATTAGGAGACCACATGCAGCAACAGGAATAACAAGTTTATGAATGTTAATTTATCAGTGATAGTGTATACTAACAGGTCAATGTTCCTGGCATAACAGCAGGATCCACTTGGGTATTTCTCTGCTCCTGCCCTGATTCACTCTGACTACTTCCAATCTATTTATCTAGTTGAAAAATAAGATAAAATTGGAGTTGAAAATTCAGATGCGTGAACTGCAAAATATTCCTTCTTATGCTATTTTGAAATTCCAAATTGAATAGAGACCACAGGGCTTCTAGCTTCAACAACAACAAAAACCCCAAACCCAAAACACACTGTACCCCACACACATCTTACTGGGAGACAAACTCATGCTATAAAAAAAAAATAAATTGGCCACTTCAAAAGCCATTTGACTTCACATGGTAGCATGTGCCACCAAAAGATCCTGGAGCTGTCAGCTAGTGAACTCTGACATTTTCATCAGATGTTCAGCCTTCAGAACAACCAAAAGTCTGCCCAACTTAAGTCCAGCTTCAGGAGATGAACAAGAAAATGCACTGGGTGGATCTCTGTTCTTTGGATTCACCAAAAGATCATGGAATGGCCAAGCTCAGAGGGCAACAGGCTCTTCAACTCCCACCCCTGATGAGTCAGGAAACCTCCATATTCTGCTGGAAAGCTGTGAACCCCAAAGGAAAGAGACTGAGTGCAAGGAGGACAACACTGTCTGTTCACCAGTCCAGGGATGAAAGCCACCATGCCCACTCGCTGAAGTAAGATCTGTGACTTCACTTTTGACTGTGGTTTTTGTATCTCAAATACCGGTTAATGTACCTCAAAGCTGCAAAAATCCGGAGTTCACATTCTGCTCCTCCCAGTCAACAAAGCATAGCCCATCTCAGAAGAATCACAGAATAGTAGCAGTCGGAAGTGAGCTCTAGAGATCATCTCATCCAACCTCCCTGCTACAGCAGTGTCATTCAGAGCAGGTTGCCCAGGATCCTGTCCTGGCGGGGTTGGAATCTCTCCAGAGGAGACTCCACAACCTCTCTGGGAAACCTGGTGTAGGGCTTCATCACCCTCACAGGAAAGAATTTTCTCCTCCTGTTCAGATGGAACTTCTTGGGTTCCAGTTTGTGCCTGTTGCTCCTTGTCCTGTCACTGGGCACCACTGAAAAGAGTTTGGCCCCATTGTCTTCACAACTGCCCTTTTAGATATTGATAGAAGAAGAAGAAACCAAAGGCAATGTACTTCTTTTACTAGTTTTAAAGGAAACCTGGATCCTGGCTGAATAATCCAGCTTCAGTCCAGAAACCATCAACACTAGATGCCCAAATTAACCCAAATCGCTGAATGACTTCTTGTTCAAGTGAGAGATGGGGCTTACAGGCATCCAAGCTGCTCTGTGAATTTGTTGACACTACCCATCCCTCTGTGTGCAGATTTGTCCTCACCATTCTTGGAAAAGATCTTGACTTTGAGGCTGAGGAAAGTCACCTTCACCCTTCAAAGAGAGCAAACACTCTGGTCTTACAAAAGCTTTCCACAGGGTTACTTCCATCAGAAGTCTTGTAGGATCCAGGTCAACGTCTTGGAGTCAGCTCCATGTACCAGAAAAATGAGGCAAGGTCACCAAAAAAGAACAGGAAGTCATCTCGAAATAGAAAAAGAGGACAATACAATGCATTCAAGTAGTAATAAGGCACAAAATGTTCCGTCTGCTTTTTACCACCGACTGTACCCAGCTGCAGTTTTCAAAGATGAATAATCCTATCATGTCAGGATACAGACAGAGGCAGACACCTGGTATCCCTGGGCTTTTTAATTTTATCTTCAAAACGATGCAGGTTGTGAGGAATAGGTGCTTTGCAGAAGAGAAGTGCAGAACTGAGCAGAGGAAGTCCCTCAGCCCTGGCTGCTGCAGGCAGGAAGGATGGACCAGATGTGCTCAGCGATGGGAGTCAGGGCATGGGGCAGGGGGTAAAATGGAAGTTTGTTCTTTCAGAGTCCAGTGTTATGAGCAGGACTGCGGGGGAAGAGGATGCTTTGCAGGAACCAAGGTGCCACCTTCAGCGTCCCAAGCCTGGGGGCATGGGAAAGGTGCCCACCAGCAGAGCTGCAAGGGAGAAGCAGATGACACTGACCCCATCAGCAGATTTGAAAGAAGCACACTTTTTCCTCTCAAGTAGGAATCATCACAGAGAGACCATCAAGAAGAGGCTCTTGGCACTGTCAGGTGCACACTGAAAGCAGCCACACTAAAAGCCGATGTGATTTGTGCCCAATGAGCTCTCCTGTAAGCATATCTGCCATGTCAAGGGCAGGTGGCTCCAAATGAAAGCAAAGAGGAGGTGAGAGCAAAAAGGTGAGTTTCTCACCTTAGCATCAATATGAGTCACAGAATCCCAGCAAGGCAGGCGTTGGAAGGGGCCTCTGGAGATCATCTCATTCAACCATCCTGCTAAAGCACGGTCACTCGAGCAGGCTGCCCAGGATTGTGTCCAGGTGCGCTTGGAATCTCTTCAGGGAAGGAGACTCCACAACCTCTCTGAGCAGCCTGGGCCAGGCTCTGACACCCTCACATGAACCAAGTTTTTTCTCCTGTTCAGACGGAACCTCCTGGGTTCCAGTTTGTGCCATTGCCCCTTGTCCTGTCACTGAGCAACACTGACAAGAGTCTGGCCCCATCCTCTTGACCCCCACCTATTGCTAAGCATTGATCAGATCCCCTCTTAGTCTTCTCTTCTCCAGGCTAAACAACCTCATGCATCTCAGCCTTTCCTCAGCACAGAGATGATCCAGTCCCCTCAGCATCTTTGTAGCCTCTGCTGGCCTCTCTCCAGTAGTTTTCTGTCTCTCTTGAACTGGAGAGCCCAGAACTCGACACAATACTGCAGAGGTGGCTTCCCTAGGGCAGAGTAGAAGGGGAGGAGAACTCTCAACCTTCTGGCTACACTCTTCTTAATGCATTCCTATTAATTATACCTATTAAGTCCAGTCTTTGAAAAAAAATTGCATTTTCCTTACAGCATTGCAAAACCTGTCTAGAAGAATCCCTGAAAGACTTTTATTCTCCAAAACAAAACTAAGGAATAGCCAGAGAGTTTCATCCCATGTCTCCAACAAGGGGATAATACCCTCAGATGTGTTAGCGCCTCTCAGTCAGTGCTCAGAAGCTATGCTGATGAAAAAAATGTCATCTGAAACCAGCAAAAACTAACCAAGCTGTGTCCTCAGGCTTCATCTGAATGTTGTAATATATATAAAGCCAACATCTAAAGACATTCCACATATTTTTATTTATTGGCATAAAGCCATTAGGCAGCACAACATTCTGTTAAACGTACGAAATCGCTGTGTTAATAAAAAGAAAAGTTCAGAATGACTCCCCAGTGAGCAAAACTCCCTTCGCAAACCCTTGACTTCTCTGACCATGCCAGATATGTTGGATGTACAGCCTAAGCCCTGCCTCAGCTACTGATGCACACAAATACTCTTTTCTCAGATGATGGGAAAACCAGGAATAGCTTTTCATGACAGAATGGGCATCTTTGCAAGCCTCCAGGTTAGGCTTTCAGGTCCACAAGGAGCTGTGAGGCTCAGCTGCTTGTCTGTGTTGCTATCCAATGGGCATCAGGACTCTGTGGATGTCTGCTGTCATGTGCTAATGCTGATGTGGCATCAGCATCCTGAATGAGTTTCTGGCTTTAGCTATAAAACAGCCGGAGCTGGGAAAAGCCCTGCTCTGAGCTCGGGGAGCGCAGGGTTGGAAGAGATGAACTGTACTGCCCACCACGTCCTTCACTTCTCTTCTGAGCTCACACTGCCTGAGGTGCTTCTTGCCCTGCCAAAGCGTGGATCCTGTCCCTCTTCAATTATCTTGTGCCAGCCCTTGACCAGAAGGCAAATGGAAAAGCTTTTGGTAACTTCCAGCTGATCTTGGCCGGGAATGAGTGACTCACAAAGGAAAAAATTCTCTGCTGATCCCTTCGCAATCAAAGGTCAAGCAAAGCTCACACTGGGACCTGTGGAGATGCTTTCCACCATCTCATCAGCAACGGCCCGGGTGCCAGGTTCCTTATTCCATCCTTGTTTTTGTTTAGGAAGGCAGATTTGAAGGCTATAAATATTGTTATGCATCTGGCCAGGCACGCCTGAGTGGAAAATCAGTTGTGCTGAAGGTAAGCAGCTAGGGGAGAGAGAAACCACCGCCTCTGCCTCCAGTGAGCCCGCAGCAGCACCCGGTGCTCACCAGCTTTCCCGCACCACTTTCGGATGTTGAGCTTCAGCAATCTGCAAAGCTGTGCTGTAGTTGTGAAAGACAGTTTTCTCTATTTCCGCATGGTGTGAAGTCTTCATAAGGCTCGGCTCATTTCCCCTAAACGTGTCAGGGTTTTCTCATTACTCCCCGCATGCAACAGTCCCACTCTCTCCGTGTGCCGAGCTCTAACTCCATCCATTATACTTCTCCTTCCACAAACATTATTTCCTCATAGCCTGGCACTCCAAATTGCACGATCTTCTGGAATTTGCCACCTTTACGTGGAGGCCACTTCTTCCAAAATACAATGTCTATAAAAGCAAGGACTGCTCACAGGGGAGGACTAGGGAAGGGATCACACTTCTAGGCAGAAGGACTGCAACCATCCTGCCATCTTCTCCTCTTGCATTCAGTCCGATGGTTAAAACTGGGCTGCTGGAATAAACCAAGTTCTGGAAAATGCCCAAACTTAAGATTTCAATAGGAAAAAGTTATCTGCTTGAATAGAAAAACAAGAAAGACATTCCAGCATTTTTCAAGCCAAATTTCATTTACTTAAAAAAGATCTTAAGGTGTTTCTTATACTAGTGCTTTGTTTGGGGGGTGGGAGGGAGAGATGCTTTCTCCCTTCTAAGTTCACATCAGGTCAGAACAGTTCCCTTGTTCACACCAACACCAGAGTAATGACAGAAAGAAAACAAACACAAGATGCAATTTCTCCTGTACTCACTGAGGGTTTAATATCTAAAATTTAAAAAGAGCAAGCTCTTTAAAATCTTCCTAGTGCTGCTTGCTGTAACTTACTGATGCTGGCTTTACCAATACCTGTCCAAAACATGGAAGAGCTGCCGAAGAAATGCATCAAAACTCCTTTTGACTTTAAGCAGCAGATGCCCAGATGCTGAACTCCTCTCAGTAAAACTATTCAACATCTGAAAGTGGAATAGCGCAAAGGGACTTGAACCTGAACGCCTTGACAAAAGAAGATACAATGCAATGGTTGCTTTGCCCAGGTAACTGTATGCAGATGCTGGTCTGCTATGCCCACGACACATTTACAGTTTAGGAGTTGTAAGCAAAAGGATTTACAAACAGGCATAAGAAAGGGTAAGGCACAGAAATTGCTGCTCCAGTACACAAACAGACAAACAAATAAATGCTTTGCACTTGTTGATCGAAATGGCGGATGTGAGGCTGTGACAAAAAAGCCAGATTCATTGATTCTAGATAGTGCCAGATCTGCCAGACATACTAAGATGCAGAAATTCTCCCCCTTCACAGAAATAATTTACGAAGTAATTGCAGGACCGAATACTATGATTAACGAAGGCCCTGATCACCTCCAAGGAAACCAGCACCAGGGAGGAAGTCAAGAACTGCCATTTTGTTTGACGTCAGAATAAGTTCAGCGCTTTGATGTTTTCATTTCTCATTCTGGGTTTGTTTCATTAGATTTGGAAGTTGTTCAGATGCTGAAAACTAACAAAGCTGCAGGAGCCCTGGACTTTTGGAAAGGAAGTAAAGTTTGAAAGATACAAAACCATCTTGCAAAAGCTGCTGAAACTTTGCTTTCTACATCAAATAAACCCACCCCAGTCGCAGGTAAGACATGGAAGATGTCCCAGACCCAAAGCTGGTGCAGCAGTACAGTTAAGGTGCAAGCTGGCTCTACTCGTCAATCATTATGTAGAGGCTTAATCCACAGAAATCTGGCCCAGTTTTGTTCCCAAAACTTTCTCATCCGAGGTGAGACCATCTCCACCTGAACCTAGGAATCTACGTTTGTAAAAGTGGTGGACGCACAATACTTCTATTACAATACTGTAAACTCAGGGCACAAACCACCTTCAGCTGAACCATCCCCAACTACGTCACTCAGTCAAAACAGTTTCTGCATATTGAACACTTTGCTGTGGATACGAAAGACTAACAAAATTCTTCATCATGTCAGTGATGCCATAAGCCAACCATCTCAGAATTACAGAATGGTTGGGTTTGGAAGGGACCTTAAAGATCATTTAGTTCCAACCCCCCTGCCATGGCAGGGACAGCTCCCACTAGACCAAGTTTCTTAAAGGCTCATCCAACCTGGTCTTGAACACATCCAGTGATCCAGGGCATCCACAACTTCCCTGCAAAGGTAAAACTCTTCATGTCTCACCACCCTTACAGTGAAGAACATCTTCCTAATTTCTAATCTAAATCTCCCTTCTTACAGTTTGAACCCATTACCCCTCGTTCTATCACTATAAGCCCTTGTAGAAAGCCCCTCCCCAGACTTCTTGTAGGACCCCTTCAAATACTGGAAGGTTGCAGCAAGGTCTCCCTGGAGCCTTCTCTTCTCCAGGCTGACTTCTCCAGCTCCATTGAATGAAGCTATTTTATTCTGAGCTCCCAAATTTGCTGTTTTCTTCATGTATTTATCCTAAAGATTCGGTGTTTGAGTAAACAGAAAAGCTGACAGGCCATATCCTCACTTTTGCTCCTCCTCATGTCAAGGACATGCCCAGCTGAAGCATGTCTGCGTAAGCCTTGTAGGAGCATGGTACGCATGCATGTGTGCACATGGGGTGTTTACCACACACCCTGAGCTGCTGATTTTTAAAAAACACCTCCAAAAATAGCTCTGCATCTTCATTTAGGATGAAATTCCTGAATTTCATAGTTCAAACCCTAGTGCTACTCTTAAAACAGGATGAATGGGTTTTATTTGCTTTTATATTCCCTCTGCTTTTTTAAGGAGTCATAAAGGAGGTGGACAGCTTGAAGTTCCAATATGAGATTATGAATTTTAGTTCTCTAGACAAAATAATAGTTTCTCTGCACCTACAGTCACTGGATTTAACACAGTTGCCAGTTTCAGGAAGCTGGCTTAATCTAAGAGTCATCTAAATGTGGTCTGACTTAAGAACGCAAAAAAGTATGTATTCCCAAAGAAAGTGCATCATAATTATATGTTGGTATATGGTTTGGGGTTTATTTTATTTGTGAGACATCATGGGGTTTACTTCAATAATGCGCTGTTTTATTTTTAGAGCAGTCCTGAGCACGATGACACACTTACTACTATGGAAGATCACCTTGCAGGTCACCCTATTTCATACAGGATATCACTCCTATTTAAAGTTTTTCATCTAGCCAAGCTTCAACATCAGAGGAAGAGCTTCATTACCTAATGGTCTAGATATACAGTGTTAACTGCCTTCTCAAAATTAGATCTCGACTTCCTTCTAATGCAGACTTTTACTAGAATCAGTTATTGCTTGAACATAAATGAGAGCAAGTATGTTCCTATCATCAGCGCACAGAGTTTGTCCATTAAATCTGAACAGCCCTTTCATAGACAAATCTCTAAAGGCGCACACAATTAGAAGGAAATAAGGGAAATATCTGGCACAGATCTTTCCCACCCTTTCCTTTTCTATGTACTATGTCAACTGCAGATGCTGTAACTGTTCTTGTGCTATTCATGCATATATATGTACATGTGCATGTATGCATAACTACATACACACTTATTACGCATACGTATGAGCGTATATATATTAGTGTATTTACATACGCACACCTCCCCACGCCTTCGTCCTGAAGTGAACACTAAGGACACAGGCATTAGCCATTAATCAGTCTTCAAACAGCCACTGTTCTTACAAACCTAGGCTCGTATCTGTGTTTGAAAAGTCTGTAAATAACACACCATTAACTTTTAATCCTCCCTTCCCTGCTCTGACACGTATTTTGTATTAAAATGAAAGTTATATAAGGTTGAATTGAGGTTGCTTTTTAATATTACATTAACGCTATTTACCATGTGCAGTGCTAATCCCCCTTTGAAAAGAGAGCATATTAGCAATTCTGAAAGCTTATGTTACCATAGCAATCGTCTATCACTGTGAAATATTTATATAATGTCTAACATTTTCACCAAGCAACAGCCATCTTCTAAAACTGTACTTCCTACTTAGCCTCCGCGTTTCGTTTCCTCACCGTCCCGTGTGACAGTGCAGGGTCAAGCACCCTGCCAGAGCTGAATTTGCGCCATGCAACTCCAGAAAACCTCATGGCATGCAGAGATACTCACACCTTCTGCATCTGCATTTCCCATTCCTGCAGACACTAAGGTCCAAAAATTTGGTCTGCACCTTGTGCTGACAACATAGATCCAGCGAGCAGTTTCAACACCATTCTACTTCCAAATATGTAATATTAATAACAGGTAACATAAAATCCCTCCTTTTGGGTTAAATCATAGGATCATAGAATCGTTTTGGTTGGAAAAGACCTTAAAGATCATCAAGTACAACCACTAACCCAGCACTGCCAGGTCACCACTAAACCATGACCCTCAGCACCACAGCTATATGACTTTAAATCCCTCCAGGGATGGGGACTCCACCACTGCCCTGGGCAGCCTGGGCCAGGCCTCGACAACCCTTGCAGGGAAGAAATTTCTCCTAATACCCAATCTAAACCTCCCCTGGCATAACTTGAGGATGTTTCCTCTTGTCCCATTGCTTGTTCCTTGGGAGAAGAGACTGACCCCCACCTCGCTCCAACCTCCTTTCAGGGGTTGTCAAGAGCAAGAAGGTCTCCCCTGAGCCTCCTTTTCTCCAGGCTCAACAACCCTACATCCCTCAGCTGCTCCTCACAAGACTTGTGCTCTAGACCCTTCACCAGCTTTGTTGTCCTTCTCTGGCCACACTCCAGCCCTTCAATGCCCTTCTTGGAGTGAGGGGCCCAAAACTGAAACCAGGATTCATGGTGTGGCCTCACCAAAGCCAAGTCCAGGGGGGTGACCCCTGCCCTAGTCCTGCTGGCCACACTAGTGCTGATACAAGCCAGGATGCTGGTGGCTTTCTTGGCCACCTGGGCACACACTGGCTCATCGTCACCTGGCAGGTCCTTTTCCTCTGGGCAGTTTCCAGCCCCTCTTCCCCAAGCCTGGAGCGTTGCAGGGGGTAAAAGCCCTAAAAGTTCTGTTGGGTTAAATTCTACTAAAATTTACCAAATCCAAGGAAAGCAAGCCACCTGTTGGCAGTGGGACATAGGACTTCTGAATACATGCAGATGGGCCGATAATGTTTAACATGACAGCAGCTTACCTTGCCTCCTCTCCTCCACCCTAACCTCCTTTTAAATCTTAGTGCTTGCACCCCTTTACAACAGATCATTCTCTAAGCAGGGGTTACCGAGTCCAGAACAATATCTCACCCCCCCAGTAAGTTTGCTGGTGCATCTCCTCCTGGTGAGCAGATGCTTTCACACACCACCCAATGCAGGGCTGCCCATCACTTACTTTGATGTGCTCATGCAGCTGGGCCTCATGCTGCCGGGAGAGCTGCTCGTGCTGTCGCTGGAATTCAGCAATGAGGATCTGTCTCTGGATCTGCTGCTTCTGCTTGAGTGCAAGGAGCTCCTGCTGCAGCTGCTGTTCCCGCAGTGTCGGCTCTGTCACGGGCATGGAAAACTGGTGGTCCAACCGCAGATCCATCGGGACTGAAGTTGGTGCAACTTGCAAGGGCAGTGCTGTGGTCACATCAACTACAATATGAAAAAAGAAGACGAGTATGAGTGTATTGCTCAGTTGCACAGGGATCTAGTTCTCATATGGTGTCCAGCAAAGACCATGAGGAACCACAGACTGAATCAATAACAGCACCATTAAACTTGCACCCATTTTTAAATGGCAAAAAACACTACGAGAATTCAGAGTTCAAGAGTTTTTCTCCAGCCACCACCTCCTACAAATATATCTGTTTTCTAGAAGCAAAGGACTTCAATGCATCATGTGTGACCCTTCTTGAAACCATTCTACATGCGTGTATTCAAAACATACACCTCTGTCCCACTCTTCCAGCATCCCTTGAAATAAGAAGGGTAAAGATTAATCTAAGACTTCACGGAAAGGATCGGTCTTGACTTACGATGGATAAGCTGATGGACTCAAGGTCAGGAACATGAGGATCCTGCTTTAAGAAACTTACTCAGAAAATCACTATGTGCTGTACCCTTTATAACCAGTTTTGGAAAGGAGCTTTTCCAAAACCAAATGGGTAATGAAGCATCTATGAAAAATTAAGTGCTTCAGTGACAGACTAGACATACTCACTGCAACCGCCAGAAAGGTGCAATTGCATCTTGCAGGCAGTGTGGGGACACTGCAAAGCAGGCAGTGATAGGAAGCAGGTGCCCAAATTTATGATGCTGTCTCCCGTGACACCCTCATATGTAAGCTATAGGAGGTGTGGAGTTAGATGAGTGGACAGTGAGATGGATTGAGAACTGGCTGAATGACAGAGCTCAGAAGGTTGTGATCACTAGTACAGGGTCTAGTTGGAGGCCTGTAGCTTGTGGTGTTCCCCTCGGGTCAGTGCTTGGTACAGTTCAACANAACTTGCACCCATTTTTAAATGGCAAAAAACACTACGAGAATTCAGAGTTCAAGAGTTTTTCTCCAGCCACCACCTCCTACAAATATATCTGTTTTCTAGAAGCAAAGGACTTCAATGCATCATGTGTGACCCTTCTTGAAACCATTCTACATGCGTGTATTCAAAACATACACCTCTGTCCCACTCTTCCAGCATCACTTGAAATAAGAAGGGTAAAGATTAATCTAAGACTTCATGGAAAGGATCGGTCTTGACTTACGATGGATAAGCTGATGGACTCAAGGTCAGGAACATGAGGATCCTGCTTTAAGAAACTTACTCAGAAAATCACTATGTGCTGTACCCTTTATAACCAGTTTTGGAAAGGAGCTTTTCCAAAACCAAATGGGTAATGAAGCATCTATGAAAAATTAAGTGCTTCAGTGACAGACTAGACATACTCACTGCAACCGCCAGAAAGGTGCAATTGCATCTTGCAGGCAGTGTGGGGACACTGCAAAGCAGGCAGTGATAGGAAGCAGGTGCCCAAATTTATGATGCTGTCTCCCGTGACACCCTCATATGTAAGCTATAGGAGGTGTGGAGTTAGATGAGTGGACAGTGAGATGGATTGAGAACTGGCTGAATGACAGAGCTCAGAAGGTTGTGATCACTAGTACAGGGTCTAGTTGGAGGCCTGTAGCTTGTGGTGTTCCCCTCGGGTCAGTGCTTGGTACAGTTCAACATATTCATCAATGAGCTGGATGAGAGGACAGAGTGGACTGCCATCAAGTTTGCTCATGATACAGAACCGGGAGCATTGGCTGACACACCAGAGCTGTGCTGCCATTCAGTGAGACCTGGAGAGGCTGAAGAGATGGGCAGAGAGGAACCTCATGAAGTTCAACAAGGACAAATGTAGGGTCCTGCACCTGGGGAGGAATAGCCCCCTGCACCAGGACAGGTGAGAGGTTGACTTGCTGGAAAGCAGCTCCTCATAGAAGGACCTGGGAATTCTTGGGGACAAGTTTACCATGAGCCAGCAACATGCCCTCAGGGCAAAGAAGGTCAATGGTCTCCCAGAGTGCATGAGGAAAAGCACAGCCAGCAGGTCAAGGGAGGTTCTCCTTCCCCTCTACTCTGCCCTAGTGAGGCCACCTCTGGAGTACTGTATCCAGTTCTGAGCTCCCCAGTTCAAGAGAGACAAGGAACTACTGCAGAGAGTCCAGTGGAGGCTATGGAGATGCTAAGGGGACTGGAGCATCTCTGTGACAAGGAAAGGCTGAGAGACCTGGAGCTCTTTAGGCTGGAGAAGACAGAGTGGATCTTCTCAATGCTGATCAATATCTAAAGGGCAAGAGTCAAGAGGATGAAGCCAGACTTTTGTCACTGATGCCCCGTGACAGGACAGGGGGCAATGGGCACAAACTGGAACCCAGGAGGTTCCATCTGAACAGGAGGAGAAAATTCTTTCATGTGAGAGAGACAGAGCCTGGCCCAGGCTACCCAGAGAGGTTGTGCAGTCTCCTGCTCTGCAGAGATTTCAAACTCACTTGGATGTGATCCTGGGCAATCTGCTCTAGGTGACCCTGCTTTAGTAGGGATTTTGGACAAGATGATCCCCAGAGGTCCCTTCCAAGCCCTACCACGCTGCGATTCTGTGAACTGGTCACTATGCAAAGATTTGCCTCTGTCGTTCAAACTCCAAGTGGGACGAATCTTAAGCATAAGCAAAACTAAGATAGAGAACAGTAACGTGTACCAAGAAATGTGTGCTAAGAGAAGAAAAAAGAGAAAACTATCACCTTGATTATCTGTGTAGCAAAGATCGGTTTTTTGCTCCCACAAAAAACATCTCTCTGAAGACAAAGGGCTTGTCATAAAAAAGGGCAGCAACAGACATCTACAAAAAAATACCTTTGCAATAACTGAACTGGGCTTGTTTTGGATAAAAAAAAGTTACTGCCATCCCATGAATGACTAAAAATTTCTAGATTCCACTAAATGAGAGCTCTGTGTTTCACATGTACTCCATAAGTTTGCTACATTTAATGCCTCTCTCTACAGGCCAATCACTCAATAACTCTCCACACCTTTGAGTAAACATTATCTGCAGAATAAAAGAGGCTTGACACTTTAAAAACATTGACTTCAACAACTTTGGAAAATAAAGATTTGGATTTTTTTTCCTTGGTTGCTTGGTGGTTTTATTTTATCTCATGTTTTTTAACATTTAAGATGTTTGTGCAAGGCTGGGAGGGAGCATCAGCAGCTCTGAAGCTGGATCAGTCACACATCTGCTAAGATACCTTGTCTATGTGAAAGGGTTACCTGAGGTTTGCCCAGGAGTCTGTGGGGCTCCTGCACTCACCTGGAGAAGGCTATGAGGTCTCACAGGGGTAGAAATGCCGCCCTACTACAAAACCATCAGTCCAAGCTACCACAAGGCCGGCCTCAGCAGGACAGACGTCCTTCCAAAGCAAAAGTAAGGACAGTTTTACTATGCAAAAGCTGATTTCTCCCTGACTACAAATGAACTAGCTGGTGAAATATACTCCAGTTCAAAAAGAGGAAGCACGGAAAACATTTAGAAACTGCAAAGGGTTTAAGGAAAAGTTTTACTAAGATGTACCAACAGCTTTCATCACCTGTATGTCACCTGTGAAGAGAGTACTTGAAGAGGAACTTCCATTTTACACAGAATTAAACTCATACTTCACTTCAAGCCTGATTATTAAACCCAAGGTCTGATTTCAGCCACCTCCTCAAGGCTATGAGACAGGAGCACAGAAGAACTTGAATCAGGCCTTCCAAGCAGTGTGTCCTCAGAAGTCATCTGAAATCAACTGTAATTTTTTGCAAATAGATGAGGACCCTGCACTTAACGTGGCAAACAGCAGCACAAAATGTTGGGGGTTGGAAGGGATCTCTGCAGATGACCTCATCCAACCCCCTTTCTAAAGCAGAGCCACCCAGAGCAGATTGCCAAGGATCACGTCCAGGTACATTTCGAATCTCTCTAGAGAAAGAGACTCCACAACCTCTCTGGGTAGCCTGGGCCAGGCTCTGTCTCTCTCACAGGAAAGAAGTTTCTCGTCCTGTTCAAATGGAACCTCCTG
>VZZY01019834.1:0-27771 GCA_013400335.1 Eurystomus gularis | reverse complement strand
ACTGTCACCCTTCTGCGCCATACCCCAGAGTGAGCTAGAGCAATACCCATCAAATGCCCACACACAACCTCGATCAGGACATTAGTATCATCAGTCCCAGAGGAGGAGTTTTAACAGGGTGTCCCCCTAACGCTATCCATTTATTTATTATTGCCAGCAATTGAGAAATGCGTAAGAAGTTGATGTTGGCAAAATCTGAAGCTAAATGAAACACAGAGGGACAAAAAAAGAAAATAATAAAAAAATTCCAAAAACTCTAGTGTGTTTTGTAAACTGGCTCTATTAAGTGTGGGTTTGCCCACTTAATGAGTAAATCAAATTGCATTGCCAAGGGCAATGCAAGGACAGGGACCACTGCAAAGGCAACTCCATCCTCGATGGTCGCTCCTTGGAAAAGGGGATGTTAAGCAAAGTGTTGGGGTTTTAAAAAGCAGAGCCAGGCCAAGGCTGCTGGAGCTGAAGATTGAAAACAAAAGAAAAATCACGTACCAAGAGATCAATGTCCAAATTTTGCTTGGTCTACACAAGACCAACTTCAGGGAGAACGTCATCCCTTTTTCAAAAGCAGAAAAATGTACTTTAGGAGAGAAAGAGAGCATAGGGTAGGAAATTGAAAACACAGGAAAAACAAAAACAAAACCTTACAGTTTTTATTTGAAAATAAAGATGCAAAAAAAGAGGGAACAAGAGAGTGTTACAGAGAGAAAATATCTGAGTGTCTTAACCTTTCTGGAGAAGAGGGGCCATGCTTTCGCACACTCCACAGCCAGTCATTCCTCTGGAACCCCCGGAGCCCCTCCATGCCGTCCCACCTGCCCAACAACCTGAGGGCTGGCCCACCCTGCACCCACAGGTGCTACCTTCTGCTCCCCATCGCTGGGTCTGTCTCCCAGGACCCCCCCAAAGCAGGCAGTGGGGTTGCAGGAGCACAGGTCAGTGCAAGGGCAGCATGATTCCCCCTCCCCATGCTCAGCTTGTGCCATGGAAGAGGGGAAGACTTTTTTATTTTCACTAGATGGAAATATTTTCTGCAAAAGGTCACATTACTGGAAGTGTTGCTGTTTTTCAACCCACAAGCTCTTCCCTTCACTTCCCCGTTGTTTTCCTTCCTGTGGCCTTTTCCCCACTCCCTTCTCTCCCACACAAGATCAGAGCTGGGATTCCTTGTTGCAGGTCGCTGAGCTGCAGCCAGAGATTTCGGGGAGAACACCACACTCTTCCCAACTCAAACCCACCTAAACACCATGTTCCTAAGCCCTCCTCTAGAACAGCCGATACTTTCCTACCTGGTGGGTACCGTGGTCAGCCCCTTCCATTCCTGCCCACGGAGCATCCCTATGGCAACTGCTGCAGCCGCTCGCACAGAAAAAATATCTCTTCATCCATTTTCCCCGCACGCGAGTGGGAGCTGACAGCTCGAAACCAGCCCTGCAGAGGCCATCTCGTTTCATGGACTATCGCTTCAGAGACTTCTCTCATCTTAGATGTGGTGCTTGAAATTACATCCAGCTTTGACAGATTTCAAGTGGCAGAAGAACATTTTGGATTCCTCCAGCACCGCTCAAGCTCAGGTAACCCCATAATGGCCCCTATATCTATATGGTTCCTGCCCTAGCACCATGGCGTGCGGGGCAAAAGGTGTGATCTGAAATCATCTGTTCCAAGGACTGTGGGAAATGGTGCATGTCCTGGCAAAGTAAGACAGTCAAATTTCCCTGTGAGCAAAAATCCCATTACTATGTTGGATGTCTACAGAAAACTTGGAGAGAGAATTAAAAAAAAAAAAAAGTGAGTCCTAGTGCAAACTAACATGTATTTGTACAAAACAAGCAAAAAAAGCCTCCAAAAAAGCAGCCCACCTTCAAGAACATGACGCACCATGGCTATCAAAAAGTCCATTTTAACCATCTGCATACAGATATTATATCCTGAACATTACTAATGTAATTAGTGTATGTTACAAAAGACACAGGGTGATTATTCCTGGAACAGGAGCAATTTTATCGGGTGTCAAATCTAGGAGAAGTCCATGGGATGCCCCTCATTTCACCTGGGGCAGCAGCTTTCCAACAGGTATCAGGTGAACAATCAGAGCTGAAACAGAATTGTACAACTTAGCTAGGTCTTAGCCCACAGAATCAAACCCATAGTGATTGCCCCAACGTAAGGACATAGACACACCTGACCGTCAGCAGCACATGGAATCCACCTGCAAATGATGCTCAGGCAAGTGCCAGATCCAGACATGAGCACGGTGTTGCTGGAGGTTTCCTGTCACTGTCCCCTTCCCAAATTTCTAGATAAACACCCCAGAGCTCCAAAACTCCCCAAAGATAATCTTGAGTATGATGAAATGCAACTTTATAGCCCCCCCAAGGTTCCAGGAGAGCTCAAAACAGTTAATCCTAGAGGATCAAACCCAATGAGTCAGTAAACCAAACAGTACAACAGGCTCCGTGAATCACAAGCCTTTTAAATGCATTGACTATTTTTGTCCAGCCAAAGATTTCTGAGCACCTGGCAGTTAACATCTCCCGTCTTTTATACATGTGGACTAAAGGTCAATGTCACTAACACAGAGGTAGCAATGACTCGCTCCTGTTTACCTGACCTCCACATAAAATTTTTTATCCTCAACACAGCTCGCTGAATTAGCCAACGCTATTCAGGCTAAATGCAACTTTCCCTGCAATCAGTGTGTGTTCTCCTACATGCACTTTATGATCCCAACACTTGTGTTTCCTAAAAGCAGGAAATAAAAGCCTTCAACATGTTAAAATAACTCCAATTTCAGAATGCTGTTACTTGTGATCCCTACAACTTGTGGTTGTGTCTTGTGACAAATGACTCCTGCTTTACTCCCCCATGGCCTTAACTTGTGCCATGCTGGGTAACACTTCACAGAGAACTTGACAAACCTCCCGTTTCCCATCCAAAGGGACTCATCCCCACCCCCTAGAATGCCCGACATGTAGGCATGGGGCGCCAGCTGCAGAGATCACAACCACAATTCCCATTCAGAGTCTCAGCGGAGGCTGCGTCATCCCTGACTCTTACTATTTCAGTCTCAAAAAAAAAACCCCTGTTTGAAATGCCATGAGTTCCCCATAGAAGCAGCGAACGCTTCTGACCTACAGAGCCCTCCTGAAAACAATAAAACCTTCTCTGCTTAATGAACACATCAACAAAACAAAAAAGCCTGTATTCTTATGAATATTTTATGGTAGACTAGAAAATTGCTTTTATAAGTTCTGCCTTGAGAACATATTAATACAATCAGATTCATGACGTTAGCAAAAGCACAAAGACTATATTCACAGTTCTAATGAGAAATGCCAAAGCCATGAATTAGAAGACAAGATTGTGATTATGAATAATAAACTATTTCATGTTCTCCTGCCTTTTTCTTCTCTTTAGGAACAGAAGGAGAAAACAGGAGGATTTTTTTTTTTTTTTTAACCTAGGCATGGGGGCTTGGTTTTTGTGTTTGGTTTTTTTTTTTTCCTACAGTCAAGTTACCATTATTTTTATACCAAGTTAGAAACACTCCACTGGTTTTTCCCTCCCAAAATAAATAAAACATGGCTATGCATCAAAGACTGCCTGTGTGCTGTAAGTTAATTAAGACCTAAAGCATTCTAGTCCCCATCGATTGCCGGCATAGAGCGGCCTCATGGCTTGAGATTTGACATATAGCAGCTTACCCGTAATGCCTCTGAGTGGAAGTCACCTTAAATACACTGAAGTTGATTCAACACACTTGCTGTAAAATAAAACTGATAATCTGAAACCTGAAAGGAAGGGTGCCTTTCCTACAAATAACATTTATCAGCAGCCTTGATGAGAAATGATAAACACGTTACCAGATCGGTCATATGTTGACTTTCTTCTGTGCTCCAAAATGGAAACTAACTTCTCTACAAGTACTGAGCATTTTGGAAGGGATTAGGAGGAGGCAACACTACTTAAATAGTACATTATTTAAATAAAACTAACAGTAAAAACTGTATTTTCTCTCCCTTCTCTGATACATCATTTTCATGCAAGTCCTTAAAAGGATGAAACTCTAGAAGGATTGAGTCCTGAAGCCACACTAAAATGCCTATTAAAACAAAATTTCAGTATGAGACTGAGACAGGATATTTGAAGCAAAGATTTAAACTCAAACCTTGTTTCAACATAGCCTTTAAATAAGCTGAACTTTAAAAATCTTTCTCGAACCAATTTTTTTTTTTAAATCAAATGCTGTTGCCACAAAGACTCTTTTTTCTCTTTGTTTTGTTTTTGCTTAAATTTCAGTAGCACAGAAAACTGCCTCTCTCATTTTAAATACAACATCACCTTCAAATGGAAAGTGCCTGAAACATTTTTCCCGAGACCTTCGTCCCTCCAGCATGGAGCGAGTCCCACTCAGTTTGCACAACTCCTTTCCTGCTCCTCTTTACTCAGCAATTCCCTTCGGCTCGAAGGGTGAAATAGCATCAACTGCCCCAAATCTGCCGCAAAACCCTGGGGATGAGCGTCTGGACAAGGCTGGAGGTAGAAAAGTGGCGCCCCCCCACCAGCCCCAAGAGTATATAAAGTACAGACATACCACCACGTGTGCCTGTGACAGAGCGAGCTTATGAGACCGAGAACACAAACCCCCGATAAAGAGCATTTCAGCTCCTACAGTAACTCTATAGTCCCTGGTGCCTTTCCAAATCACTGCACACCAGGGAGGGGACGCTTCTCGGGATGGCTGTGGCTGAACCTCCCCAGCCAGGGCTTTCCAGACGACGGACTCAGCTTCTCCCCCCACCCCTCATCTTCCATCCTCTCTGAACTCAGGCTTTATTTCTAACTAATGAGTTCACTTTCTAATTACTGGCATGCAAGCGTTGCCCTCCAGATAGATTCTGCCAATAGCGGCACGTCAGCCTTTCAGCACACACAAAAAAATAAATACAAAACCAAGAGCTCATGCTCAGCAACCCCAAGCTCTCGGCTGCTGCTGTCAGAGACCACTCCATCCCATCCTGCTGAAATGCACCATCCCAGCACTGCACAAGACATGGGATACTGAGCAAGGACATACACAAACCTCCCCCTCTAAGCATTATTTTCAGATACTTTCATCACTGGGCAAAAGCAAAAAATCATGTGGTTACTCCACCGACTATTTCCTGGAGGCTGCCCTTGCTGTCTAGCAACAGCTTTGGGTTTTTAAAAAATTATCATATTTTACAAAGCCTTCAAATACCAGGTCATTGCTGGCAGAAACAATTTTGGTATGTTAGGAGCACGGGCGCAGGCAGGCTTCAAAGCCGTGAAAATGCCATTTCCACAACCCACCACCGCTTTTGTTTTGCTTGAAATCAGCCTGGAAAGGAGGCAAGGAGCAACTGCTCGTTTCAAGAGCGGCCGAGGGAGCATTTGCAGTGGCTTGCTCTGGAAGGAAGACTTGTGCTATTTGAGTAACATTCGATTATTATTAATTAAGTCCCCTCCCCACTGCAAACTGCCTGCCCTGCCCAAGCAGTGCTGGCAGCAGTGGGCAGGGGTGGCTGGGCAGCCGAGTCACTCTATTTTCCAGCGGGGCTCCCACTTCCGAAAATGTCAAAACTCGCCGAAACACTAAGAGATGGTGAGATCAGAGCTATTAATAGAAACAAGCTACTGCAGTATCTGACTGCAGTGCTAGGATAAAAGAAGCAGGTTTTTGTGCCTAAAGTAGAAAAAAGCGGAGGAAGACATGGCATAGCACCCTCGGAGTGCCTGAGATTTAGTCGGTTTTCACCTACAGTATACTAGATGCCTCAAATATAAGCAGAAATTTATAGGTGAGGAGAAAAAAACCACCACATTACCATCTAGATTCAGCTTATTCTCTACAAAAGATTTCACCAGGGTGTACTAGAGGAGCCCCAAAACTTGCCCAGGACCCCATGCAGGTGGCGGGAACAAAAGGTCTCGGTGTGGCAGCACTGAGGACACCAACATCCTCATCCTCTGTGGCACATCATGAGCACCATACTGGGGGAGGATGAAGGTACAGTCCTGCCATGCTCCTCTGTGAATCTGTATCATGCCATGGCAAACTAAAGGACTACTTGCAGAGCTCGGAAGGTGGGGTGCTGCAGGGCAGCAGGGAGAAGCACTTCATAGTCCTTTAAGGGTCCCTTCCAACCCAAAACACTGCGTGATTATCTCCACTTTGCTTAATTCTTACCTCTACTCTCCCAAAAGCAAGGACAAGGATCCCAAGGCGGTTTATTTTGGGCTAGCATTACACAATGAGCTTAAGCATCACCGTGCAGCTAGTCTGAAGGACAGCGAGATGAAGGAGACAGGTCACTATTTCACCTATTCCAAAGCTGGTCCTCACCTCACCAGGACAGTCTTCTGGTCATAGCAGGTCTGTAAAGAAAAGCAAGCTGCAGCAGCACTGGACATGGAGCCATCCCTCAAAAGCAGACAGGTCAGCACACCGCGGTCGCTGATATTTCTGCATAGCTTGCTACGGAGCTGCGTGGGTGAACGCAAATGGAGCCTGGATCCTTTCTTGGCGCACAAGCTGGGAGTAAACAGCAGGCTGAGGTTTCCTACAAGCACCACACATGCTGCAGTTCAGCAAGGGCTGGAGTCATTCCCCGCTATGAGAATATTTCATGCAGCATGAATGGGAACCAAAATTAATCATCCCATCACCCATTGAAACACATCGTGCAGCACCACACCGTAGGCAACAGATGGAGCTTTAAATGTCACTCACTCATTCATTGCAAGGAAACTTTTTGCTGATTACTACTGAGACCTGAAGACATAATAAGGGCGCAGTGATTCTGGATTTCTATAACCAGCTTTTTTTGATCCTAATACCTTCCCTGAAAAGATCTCATTAGCATTTATTAGAAGCCTATGAGAGATCTACATACAAATTTTATTCCTGGCCATAAGAAAATTCAAATTTGTAAAGCAGACCACTTACCCTGCTTTTTCCATCTTAGATTTAAAACATGAAAAAAATGTCTCTTTACTTGAATAAAAAAGAAAACCCATTAAGTTGCATCAGCAATAGACAGAAAACAACATTTTGTAGTGTTTTCCTGCTCACAGCCCCAGAATCAGAGAATGGTGAGCATTGGAAGGGATCTCTGCAGATGACCTCATCCAACCCCTCTGCTAAAGCAAGGTCACCCAGAGCAGGTTGCCCAGGACCACATTCAGGTACATTTCGAATCTCTCTAGAGAAAGAGACTCCACAACCTCTCTGAGCAGCCTAGGCCAGGCTGTCTCTCTCACAGGAAAGAAGTTTTTTCTCCTGTTCAGATGGAACCTCCTGGGTTCCAGTTTGTGCCCATTGCTCCTTGTCCTGTCACTGAACACCACTGACAAGAGTCTGGCCCCATCCTCTTGACCCCCATCCTTCAGAAATTGACGAGCATTGGGAAGATCTCCTCTCAGTCTTCTCTTCTCCAGCCTAAACAGCCTCAGGGATCTCAGCCTTTCCTCATCACAGAGATGCTCCAGTCCCCTCACCTCTTCATAGCCTCCTCTGGACTCTCCCCAGTCACTCCCTGTCAAACAAGCCACTTCACTGTCACCCTTCTGTGCCATACCCCAGAGTGAGCTAGAGCAATACCCATCAAACGCCCACACACAACCTCAATCAGGACATTAGTGTCATCAATCCCAGAGCAGGAGTTTTAACATCTTCTTGACCCTTGCGCATTAGATATTGATAACAGTACATCAGAGTTTGGAAAAATATAAACTTTCATGGATAAATACCTGGCTGTCACAAGCCAGATCTTGACTGGAGGCTGCAGCACTACCCAGATCTCCTGAGCACCTTCAGCATCATGTCCTGCCATTGTAAGAAAGCCAAACACTTCACAAATATAACAGGGCACTGCCAAACACACAACATATAATAACCCCTTAACCACAACATTTAAGTGTTCATGTCACGGCACCCGTGAGAAGGCAAGGAATTAGATCTTTATTGCTCAGATGTCTCCAACAGATGAGCCTGTGTAGGACAGAGGAGCTCCAAAGGGAGACATTCAAGTTTCACCACCTCATTCTCAGCTGTTATCCTACCCTGTCTTCTTTGTTGTTTTAATCAACAACATCTTAACAAATGAGCGTCTTGGATGATGCCAGTGCTTTTACCGAAATTAAAGATAATGAAATCCAAAGAGTAAGATTGGATTATTTCTTACTTTAGGCTCTGTACAATTGTGGTAAGCCCTTCCTTGCATGGTTTCCTTGTGCTGGGGGATAGACAACCAAAATGCACCTGAGTTTCCATCTAAATAAAAACCAATAAAAGCCAGAAAACAAAACAAAAATCATACATCCCTTCTTAAAAGGCGTTCCTGGAAACAATTTCACCTGCTTCCTCATTTCAAGAATTATCCAGCAACTGAACTTTTTTGATCCACCTGTCTCACTGTTGGTACAAGAAACTCCTCACCTTACCAAATACCCAAGACAAAAAGGCAGGTTGAAGGACGATCTGATAGACTTGTGAAGAGACAAGCCCACATGGATTTCTCATATGCTTTTCTCTAATCTCACCATGAACTTCTTTCAAGGGGAAATGATACTTTAGAAAAGAGAATAAAACATGTAGGAGGTGGAGGAGGAGCCTGAAAATCTCATCCTAAGATTACACATTAAAAACACCCCATGAGGAAAAAAAAAAGTAATAAATCTACCCAGCTACATATGCATGGGTGAGTTTGAGGGACACATAGCAAAGGTGGGGTTACACAAATGCCTGGACCTTCTTATGGGGTTGGTTCTCTCTGGAGCCTGCAAAGTGGTGCAAGGGCAACAAGGGCAAGAGTAAAAGCCAGCAGATGACCCAGCAACAGAGCAGGAGTACCAAGAGTTAAACAGTGAACTTTCAGGAGGACAGCAGACATCACATCTCCTCCTCACTCAGATGCACCAAGGAAGAACTGTTTTCCCATTATAACTCCTGTCAAAGCACAGTGGTGCCATTCACATCGATGAAGGGGATCCTGGGGCAGAGCGGGCAAGATGATGTGATGAGAACTGAAGTGAGGGTTTGCTTGCAAGTGGAGCTGGTGCCAGCTGGTAAACCACCAGGCCATTTGAAAAAGAGTTATGTGATAAAAGCAGTCATGGCTACGAGGAAATGCTGTCAGCTTCCTAAAGACATTGAGAGGAGCTGGGAGATCAAAGTCACCTATCTGCTGCTGAGAAGGAAGGCTGGTCTTCTGCCAAAACCACATGGAGAACCTGCAGCCAGCCCCTGCTCTCCTACCAGCTCATGAAATGAGGGATCATTATCGTCAAAAGGAGAAAAAGCAGCAGCACAAACGTTGTTGAAGGCAGGTCTGGGCACCACCGAGGAAAACTGCATGGCCGAGCAGAGGCAACACAGCAGGTTCTGGGATCAGCAGCTGGTGAATCCATGAGAGCGGGAGCTTTAACAAACAGCTCAAGATTTAACACACTTGTTTATTTAGAAATTAAGCCATGGTGTGTTAACTCCCAAAGATCAAAAGAGAAGGTGAAACACAATTTTCAGGAATTACCAGTCCCACAGTATATGCTATAATTTTACTAAAAATACATATTCTGTCATTTTAAACAGCAAATAAATGGTTATTAATAACAGGCTAGTAAACTCATTTCTGTCCCCAGTTATGGGACTCCCAGCTGTACAACAAGCCCCAAAACATTCAATAAAATCTCTTCCATAATGGAAAAACAAAAAAGCAGCAAAACCAGCAGCTAAAATGCAAACTGTCAGAGGAAAGCATTTGGCAGCTCTCAAAAAATCTTACGGGTTGCTCAAAGGCTGCAGTGTTTGCAGCAGTTTATTAGAAACCCAGAGCCCAGTCCAAGAAGAGGAGCACATGTTCATACGGGCGAGTGGCCCACAGCTTTCTGTAGCCCCCTCATCCCAGGGATTTTGCTTTCAAATAACCCATTTACTCAGAGACCTCAGCTGCATGAGGGCCCACGATGTTACTTGTTATCCATTCAAAACAAGTAAGGAAAAAAAAAAAAAAAAAGCTATTTTAAGAGAATGTTAAACACAAGCAGTTTTCTAAAGGAGTTCAGATAACCTCAAAATATTCAGATTCCACAACAGAAGAAAAATTACACTAAAGCACTTTCTCATTTCTGCAAAATGTGCCAGTGTTGTCTTTCAGTTCCCCAACGGACACTATGAAACACATGCCTGAGTTACAACTGCTATTAAAAAACCCAACTTTTCTTCTTTTAAAGCTTTATTGAAATGAACATATTTAGACAGAGGAGAAGACAAAGGACACAGAAGAATTACAGCAACCTTCTCTGAAGCAAGCCCATTGGTGTGAGTATGGGCTATCAGGAAGAACTAGCCTTCCCACTGCTAGCACCAAAATCCTTAAGGATTATGGCAGATTTTCCCTGCATCCCCCATCCTAGCTCATCCATGCATATTAAGGTTTCACAGCATCACTGATGACTCTCACTCAAAGCAAGCTTCTTCTTGGCATTTATGGACAAACCACTGACATCAGCACAGCCTTTTAAATAAGGCACAAAAGCATCAGTGCTCATTCTGCTGAAAATATCCCCAGTCTGTGAAGACCAGAACATCATTTTATTTAATCATAGAATTGTTTTGGTTGTAAGAAACCTTTAAGATCATCAAGTCCAACCGTCAACCCAGCATTGCTAGGTCACCACTAAACCATGACCCTCAGCACCACATCTACACCACTTTGAAACCCCTCCAGGAATTGGGACTCCACCACTGCCCTGGGCAGCCTGGGCCAGGCCTCGACAACCCTTGCAGGGAAGAAATTTCTCCTAATGCCCAATCTAAACCTCCCCTAGCATAACTTGAGGATGTTTCCTCTATTGCTTGTTCCCTGGGAGAAGAGACCGACCCCCACCTCGCTCCAACCTCCTTTCATGGAATTGTCAAGAGCAAGAAGGTCTCCCCTGAGCCTCCTTTTCTCCAGGCTCAACAACTCCAGGTCCGCCAGCTGCTTCTCACAAGACTTGTGCTCTGGACCCTTCACCAGCTTCATTGCCCTTCTTTGGGCATGCTCCAGCCACCTCCTACTTTTTCCAACATCAAAGGTGGGGTACAAGATGGGTATTTCCACTCTCCCCAAAGACTGTCCTTCAGATGGAGTAAGGAGCACTACTACCAAACACTAAAAACAAGGAAAAATTAAAAATGTACACTTTCTAAGGCTCACAAGTATATTTCGCAAAGAACATTTTGTCCTCTTCATGTTTTCATATTATATTGGATGACCTAATGCCAATGACACTGCAGTGCCCCCCTCAGGGCTCTGTAGAGAAGATGGAAGGACAGACAGTGTTCCCTTACTCCAATGTGTACTGCCAGAGAAACAGCACATCCTTTTTCAAATGAGGGTGGATGAATGAGGACAAACACCCACACAAATTCCCACTTTCCCTCGTATTTCTTTCACCGTACTTTCATTACCTTCTCTGTGGCTTCCATCACTCTCAAAAGCCTTGGTAGCATGTGTGAAAAATTAGAAAGACAGGCATTAGCTGCATACAGAAGTTAAGGACTCACCTTTATTTTGGCCCTGCTACCAGAAATTACCTAAATGAACAGCATCCAAGCTGAAGACAAGTCATTCACAGCTGCATAAAATTTGGGTTACATTACATCTACACTACCACTACTACAATTAAAGCATGAGCTGAGCAAGTCTTCCTTCACTGCTCCCATGAATAAGGTAATTCCAGTTTATGCTCTGCTCTGCTCCATTGAGACCCTCCTCAGTCCTGGGGCCAGCTCTGGAGTCCTCAGCACAGGAGAGACATGGACCTGTTGGAGCAGGGCCAGAGGAGGCCACAACAATGATCCAAGGGCTGGAACCCCCCTGCTGGGAGGTCAGGCTGAGAGAGTTGGGGTTGTTCAGCCTGGAGAAGGGAAGGCTCTGAGGTGACTGGTCACTACAGGGGGGTTAAACTTGATGATCTTTAAAGGTTCCAACTCAAACCATTCTTTGATTCTATGTTGTTTAAAAATGCAAGTCAGTCCTTTAGCATCAAACTCCATTTAATTGTAGTTCATGCAAAAATGGTGATTTTACCAAAAGAAATATGGTCTCCATATAATTAACTACAGACATCATCATAGCTAAACTTGGACTCTGTCAAAACACATTCACAAAGAGTCGTTTTTCTTCCGTGGAACAAGCCTTTGCTGCTAAAGCATCTCCTTTACTGCCTGTTGCTATTTGTAATATAAAATGCCCCACTCGTGGGAGATCTGGATTTCGGCGCGAGCTCCTTTGCAGCACCCAGGCTCATGGCAGGGCCATGGGGAACACGTATGCCAGCTAAAATAAAACCTCAATCGTGGCATGCAGCTAAAGCACTTCAAAGATGGTAAAAGCAGAGAGAAGAAAGACTGGCACAGTCACAGTGAAATATTTTAATTTATGACATTTTAGGAGTGGTATCTAGTGGAAGTCAGGCTGACCAAAGCACAGGACAGAAATCAATGAGTTGGGAACCCGTGGCTGGTCTTGATCAGAGCATGGGGACCTCCATTGTGGGCAGGCATTGCTCGTGGGCCCCGTGCTGTATTCACACCTCAGCTCCACATCAGAAGACCAGCAATCGAATAACTGACTTGTGCTGGGAAGCTACTTCAGACTATGAAACCTGGACCTATCTACAGACTTTCAGGAAACCTACTTATGTGGTAGGTTACACCTCTGCTCCAGCTACATTCAGGCAACAGACTTCTCTACCCAGGGCTTGACCGTAGCCTGAATCCCCTGCAAAGAGAAACAGGACGCTGTGAGAAGCCCAAAGGTGAGAGAATTAAAATGTACATAAGGATAGAGATCCTATATGTAACCTTACCTAAAATACAACGATGACTGACTTTTCAGGACACTTGAAAAAGAAGACTTTGGAAAGAATGTGAAGAGGTTTTGGTGATTCAGCTGACCACGGCTTAAGAGGACATTTGCTTATAAAGGGGAAAGACAGACAAAAGGCATTCAGAAAACTGGAAGAAAGCGATAAAAAGGACATCCAGGGAAGCAACTGAGGAAAAACTACAGGAGACAAGCTGAAGAGGAAGGCTTTTAAAAGCAAGTTGATTTTTTTTTTGACCCCCGCCCTTTAGATATTGAGAAGCATTGATAAAATCCTTCTTTAACGGAGCACTGTATGTTCTACAGCTTCATCCCTCAAATGTGTAAAATCCATTCTTGTGATGTTTTTCAAGATATGTTAGAAACTTATTAGCACACAATGACCTCTTGTAATTTCTCTTTTGCATAACACAAAATTGAAAAAAAACCCTGCTGCTGCTGGAGAGGCCAAGAGCACCTCTGCAAGTTCCATGAGCCCTTGCTTAGCTCTGGGGGTCAGGGCACCTCTTGCCTTTATAGTGCCATTCTGGTTTAAAGCTACCAACACCATAGTTTTTGTTTCTAAAACACATCAAGTTACGTGAAACATTAAGTCAGGAACTTCTCTCGTTTAAATATTTTATAAAATTACTTCTCCTTAATGTGTAGTTATCTTAACGTCCTAAGTCATTTAAAGAGATTCTGAACTTAAGGTGAGGGTTTTTTTTATATAACACAGAATTTATCCAATTAAGTGTATTCCCGAAAGATTACAGAAACAAGTCATCCTTGCAAGGAAAGCCCGACCATTGAAATATTCATAAAACACAACAGCATGTGTGAAAGTGAACTGCTTAGCTCTCTTCTCTACATCATCCTCTGAAAAAGCAATTTTTGCTCATAAATCCTAAAAATAGAGAGAGTATAAAGGGAATTTTACTTCTAAATAGAACTGATTAAAAAAATGACAGTTCCAGGAACTGGTTTCAAAGACACGTGTTGAAGAACAGGAACAACCTCAGAGAAAAGACCACAGTGGCTAGAAGACAGCAGGGAATACACCACCATGAAGGATGTCAGCTGGATGAGTCCACCAAAACTGCAAAACCACTGGGCTAGAACATGTAAGCAGTAGCTAAGAGGAAATACCAGGTGCTCATCAGCTCCAAGGTTGCAGGAAAAGGCCTGTCCTTCAGCTGTGAGAGGCAAGTTTAACAGAGGCCAAGCCAATTGCTGAGATGATTAAGGACCACAATAACTACCAAGAGAAGTGGTGGTTTCCCCTCTTAGTTCACATTTTCCATAGGACCATCTTTGGCAAAACACAAGATATTGACCTAAATGTTCCTGGGTGGCATTTAACTTAAAATGTAGTGGAAAGCCAGCTCAGGTGATCTAATGGCAGTTTATGAGACATTGCTTGTGTATATTCATACTTGCCAGACTGATCTCCCATCACATATCTGACGTGCCAGAAGCCCATGCCTGGAGGCCACCCAAAGCTCTTGTGCCACACAGGACATGAAAGCTCCTCTGCTCTCCCAGCCAAAAGAGCCAACCCGAAGAACAGCACTTAGCATTTCCACAATGCCATTGTTACAGAAAAATCTAAAAAGAGACTGATTTCTGTGCTTGCCTGTGTGTTGCACCGCTCATCATATCTATGAAGACAATGAGTAGAACTTCAAGTACATTAAATCTTGCGTCAGTGTTCCCATACTGAAATAAAGCTGTCTTAAATCACCACAGCCTAATCCTCCCATGATTTAGCCTGCTTTAATTTGCATGTTTCCACTTCAGAGCTGATTTGCCTCAGGTTTGCTTCACTCAAGGTAGCAGGCTTTAACTGCAGAGCCCTGCTTGGGTGGGTACCACAAGACAGCATCAGCTCCTCCATATTGACCCCCAGCCCTGCAATGAGCCTGAGAGATTTGTTAAAGACTTCACCATTTGTGCACAAGGTGCTCAGGTGTCCAGAGGCGATGATTGAAGGTCAGGGAGGGATGAAGCTGCAGGTGCTGTTGTCCCCTCATATCTTTGATGGCTGGGTTGGCTGAGGAGCTCCTGCCACACGTGCTGCATCGGTGCTAGGGTGACTGGCCAGAGCTTTGAGCAGGATGGGGAAGTGATCTGGGTTAAGTACAATCCCTCCCTGACAGCATGAAGGAGCTGGGTTACTGGGATGATCAGAGAGATGGATGCGGTTCTGCAAGAGAAGGCTACAAAGCTAACTTCTATCTACACATGAGGATATATACGTGAAGGGACGATTCATAAGCTGATTGCAGATCACAAGGGCAGCACATTATTTAGAGCAGAAGTTGTTGGGCCCTGTTACCAGAGAAAAACACAACCAGTACAAATCAGCGCTATTTTCTGCAAGACACTGAGGTCTTCAGACAGGCAGGGACTGTTTTAGAAGGTCCGCTGTGATAACTTCGTTCACAGATAGAACTAGAGAAACCCAAACAAAGTTACAGGGAGGAAGAAACAGTAGGCTGAAAAACCATACAGTCAGTTCAATCACCAGTGTGTATTTAGAGGATGCAAAATTCCTTCCTGGCCTTACCCAAACTTTGACTTCCTTGAACAATCATCACTTTGTCAGAAATGCCATCTTGGTATTTTTAGGTGACAGTACATTTATTTGTACTGTACATTTTTGGTGAGCAAACTTGTTATATTTTGTAGGTCACTTGCTTTCACCATCTGTCTTGATTTATGCTTATGGAAAGTGTTGTTTCTGAAATCCCTGGTGCCACATACAATTGTGAAGATGTCATAAGCAGCAGCAGTTTGATTTTGTTTCAGGCCAATGTAATTATTCATGGTTAACGGAAGAAGGTACCATCAAAAGCTTGCATGAGAGTTGTGTACAAAGACATTTAGTGATGTCTGGCTCATTCCCCTTAGCCCCGCACTTGGCCAGGGTACAATTACTAACTCCCTTGGAAAGGCTGCTGTAGGACCACCTGAAGATCAGAGCCAGTGTTGGGGACAGTCAATGCTCAACAGGGAACATCCCAGGGAGATGCCTGTCCTCCACTACCATGAGGCAGCAAGTTCACCATGAGCCAGCAATATACATCCATGGCTGAGAAGGCAAATGGCCTCCTGGGGTGCAGGAAGAAAAGTGTGTTCAGCAGGTCAAGGGAGGTTCTGCTTTACCCTAGTGAGGCCACATCTAGAGTACTGTGTCCAGTTCTGGGCTTCCCACTTCAACAGAGACAAGGAACTACTGGAGAGAATCCAGCAGAGGCTACAAAGATGCTGAGGGGACTGGAGCATCTCTGTGACAAGGAAAGGCTGAGAGACCTGGGGCTGTTTAGCCTGGAGAAGGGGATCTGAGCAATGCTGAGCAATACCTAAAGGGTGAGTGTCAAGAGGATGGGGCCAGACTCTTGTCAGTGGTGCCCAGAGACAGGATAAGAGGCAATAGGCACAAACTGGAACCCAGGAGGTAAAAAATTCTTTCCTATGAGGGTGACAGAGCCTGGACCAGGCTGTCCAGAGACATTGGGCAGTCTCCTTCTCTAGAGAGATTCCAAACCCTCCTGGATGTGATCCTGGGCAACTTGCTCTGGGTAACCCTGCTTTAGGAGGGGGATTGGACAAGATGATCTCCAGAGGCCCCTTCCAACCCCTACCATTCTCTGATCCTGTGGTCTCCTGCAGCAGGTAGTGACCCACATGTGACCACTAGACTAACCATCCCCAGAGAGCTTCACAAGTGCGGACACAGGCAGATTATCCCCAAGTTCAAATAAAATCCCAATTTTAACATTTTGTCCCAGAAAATACTTCCAAGGTTTACACACCCTCAACCTTTCACAGGAAACATCCTGCATCTTTTTTTTTTTTTTTCTTCCACTAATANACCTGGGGCTGTTTAGCCTGGAGAAGGGGATCTGAGCAATGCTGAGCAATACCTAAAGGGTGAGTGTCAAGAGGATGGGGCCAGACTCTTGTCAGTGGTGCCCAGAGACAGGATAAGAGGCAATAGGCACAAACTGGAACCCAGGAGGTAAAAAATTCTTTCCTATGAGGGTGACAGAGCCTGGACCAGGCTGTCCAGAGACATTGGGCAGTCTCCTTCTCTAGAGAGATTCCAAACCCTCCTGGATGTGATCCTGGGCAACTTGCTCTGGGTAACCCTGCTTTAGGAGGGGGATTGGACAAGATGATCTCCAGAGGCCCCTTCCAACCCCTACCATTCTCTGATCCTGTGGTCTCCTGCAGCAGGTAGTGACCCACATGTGACCACTAGACTAACCATCCCCAGAGAGCTTCACAAGTGCGGACACAGGCAGATTATCCCCAAGTTCAAATAAAATCCCAATTTTAACATTTTGTCCCAGAAAATACTTCCAAGGTTTACACCCCCTCAACCTTTCACAGGAAACATCCTGCATCTTTTTTTTTTTTTTCTTCCACTAATAGTGCCCAAAATGTCAATAAAGACAGCTTTTAAAAGCTTAGCATCGTGGTGTGCTGTTATTATTAATGCTGGGTTAAAATGTAAAAAGGATGCCAACATTTCTCACCCTAAACTCAACACTTCTGAATATTGATGTAGCAGCAATGCAGAAGAGCGGGTCTGGACAAAGCCTACATAAGAGTTTGGCAATGACTTAAAAATATATATATATGTAAAGATCATTTTTTTAAAAATTAAAATCTTTAAGAAATTCCCACTATACACATCTATTCCCCATATTTGCTTCAAGTAATATTAGTCTGCTTCCCCCAAATCTTTAAGCCAATAATTGAAGATACCTTTACATTAGTATAAGTGAGCCATCTATAGGCAGCTGCACATATTTGTTGCTTTAGGTCAGTTTGTAACGAGAACATGTGTATCAGAGGTGAATCCCTGTGCTGTCACATGCCATTGCACAACATGAAACTAAACCTGTGGTGGGAGGGATCCTTTACTGCAAGGCTGTTCCTCTCATGAGCCCATCTCAGATGCTTGAAGAAGCTCTTCCAGCCATACGGACAGAGACAAAAATAAGGCAATCAATAACTAGCTGGTCCTTGGGAAAGAAAACACAAAATTATTCACAGAATCACAGAATGGTTTGGGTTGGAAGGGACCTTAAAGATCAACTACTTCCAACTCCCCCTGCCATGTGTAGGCACACCTCCCACTAGACCAGCTTGCTCAGAGCGCTGTCCGCCTGGTCTTGAACACCTCCAGTGATGGAGCATCCACAGCTTCCCTGGGCAACCTGTGCCAGTGTCTCACCATCCTCACAGTGAAGAAGTGCTTCCTTACATCTAATCTCAATCTCCCCTCTTCCAGTCTGAAGCCATTGCCCTTCATCCTATCACTACAAGCCCTTGCAAAAGTCCCTCCTCAGCTTTCTTGTAAGCCCCCTTCAGATACTGGAAGGCTGCAACAAGGTCTGCCAGAAGCCTTCTCTTCTTCAGGCTGGACAACCCCAACTCTCTCAGCCTGTGCTCATAGAAGAGGTTCTGGTCTTCTTTGACACCTTATTCAGTAAGGACAAACAGCTATAAAATTCCAACACCTTTTCTTGACCATAGTCTCACCAGTGATGCCAATAGCAAACCCACCCAGCACATGTAAGACTAAATATCTGCTGCTTGTGAAAATGAATGTCTTAAAATGCACACTTGTGTGAATATCTTGTTTGTAACAGCTTAAAGAACAAAAAAAAGTTCAGTTTAATTTTAAATCCTTTGTTCCTCCATTCTGCTTTAGCAGGGAAGCCTAAATCTGTTTATAGTTATAGGAAAAAGAGATGGTACTGGAAACCAGGAATGCTGTATTTGTGCACACCCTTAACGTAGCACCCAGCTCCTTGAATTTGCTTTAACAACAAACCAGTTTATCTCATTTGTGGGAAGCAAACAGCTTCCTGACCCCAACTCTTCCAGATGCTTATTACCTGAGGAAGACAAAGTGACACTCATGGCACTAGAGCTCTCCTTTGCTTAACAGAATTGACAGTGGCAGGAAACAGGGCAGAAACCCATGGCTACAACCATATTATCGATCATGCTGAAGCCATTAACTCGGTGACACCTTTAAGAAGGGTTTAACCTTTGCCATTGTCTATGTCACGGTTAGACGTGTTCTCAATACTCTCAGGCAGCTATACGCACCCAAGAGACACACCGCTTAAGTCTTCAGCATGTAAAGGAGTATTTAGATATAAAATCACTGTTAATATTATAATTCAAAGGTGTAAAATAATACTATGCATTATATAATGGCTACTTAGAAGATGAAGTTTTCATCATATTAAAGAACTTATTTTCTGGGATAAAGAGTAAAGCATATTTTGAACTGTGCACCAGCTTCCTATCTACGATGCTCTAGAACTGTCTGAAACTCCCAATTAAAGCTGCTTTAAAAGGACTAGAATTTTTTTCTTAATATTATAGTGATTTTTATGGCACATGTCATTCTTATTCCTCTGTCACTTCACTCAAAAGTGATTTTCCTCTTGTGCAACAGAACTATGGTGTAGGCCCTGCACCCTACCCTGACCAGCATCACTGACTTCTTTAGCACATTACACATAGCCAAATTTCTCCACTGAAGCCCAAATTAAAAAAAAAAACCAAAAACAAAAACATACATGGATGAGCCTTGATTAACAAGGCCAAGGTCAGGGCAATCCCAAGCATAAAACCAGGCTAAGTGGAGTATGGATTCAGAGCAGCCCTGAGGAGAAAGACTTGGGGGTACTGGTTAATGAAAAGCTCAACATGAGCCAGCAATGTGTGAGTGCAGCCCAGAAAGCCAACCGTATCCTGGGCTGCATCCAAAGCAGCACAGCCAGCAGGTCAAGGGAGGGGATGCCCTCCCTCTGCTCTGGTGAGATCGAACCTGGAGTACTGCTTCCAGCTCTGGAGTCCTCAGCACGAGAGGGACATGGACCTATTAGGGCAGGGCCAGAGGAGGGCCATAAAGATCATCAGTGGGCTGGAACCCTTCTGCTGTGAAGACAGGCTGAGAGAGTTGGGGCTGTTCAGCCTGGAGAAGAGAAGTCTCCAAGGAGACCTTCTTCCAGCCTTCCAGCATCTGAAGAAGAACTACGAGAAAGTTGGGGAAGGACTTTTCACAAGGGCTTGTAGTGATAGGACGAGGGGTAATGGCTTCAATCTGGAAGAGAGTGGATTAGATGTAGGGAAGAAGTTCTTCACTATGAAGGTGGTGAAACACTGGAACAGGTTGCCCAGGGAAGTTGTGGATGCTCATTCACTGGATGGGTTCAAGATCAGGTTGGATGGGGCTCTGAGCAAGCTGGTCTAGTGGGAGGTGTCCCTGCCCATGGCAGGGGGGTTCAAAGTAGTTGATCTTTAAGGTCCCTTCCAACCCAAACCATTCTATGATTTTATGATTAAGCCTGGGAGAAACAGCGCAAAAGAGCTATAGCTTGGCAGAAGCATATGAGTATTTACAAGCTTCAGGAATTTGGTGGGGTTCAATGATGTATAAAGAGAGGTTGCCAAGTAACTGCATTTTCTGTTTCTCTCTTGGCATGCAGCAAGACTCTTCCAACCCAGCAAACAGCATCAAAAGTTCAAACCTCCCTGCTCTGTGCAAAAGACCATGATCTGTGGTGAAATTGGGTTAGTGTAAAGAGAAAACAGAGTTTATCCAACAGATGGTTTTTTTTCCTTGAATATGAGTAAACCACATTTTTTGACCCTGAAAATATTCAACTGGCATCTGCAAGTGGATGCTTAGGGAATGGGTGGGGGGAAATGGTGTCTTTAGCAAAGTTCCCCTGAAATCCCCCCCTTCACATCAGTGCAGAGGACCAGCTTTGTCTGCCTGTGCCTACCTGAAATGGGTTTCAAGGCTGTTGTCAGCAACCGAAGGGCACCAATGGAGGATAAAACCAGATACAATATAAAGGCGACACAATGCTTGCACAGCAAACACATGCAAAGCAGCCACTACTGCAGAGGCCAAATGAGACTCTCTTTGAGTAAGCACTTGGTCACTGAATCATAGCATGGTAGGGGTTGGAAGGTACCTCTGGAGATCATCTTGTCCAACCACCCTGCTAAAGCAGAGTCAGCAAGAGCAGGGTGCCCAGGATCACATCCAGGTACATTTGTAATCTCTCCAGAGAAGGAGACTCCACAACCTCTCTGGGCAGCCTGTCCCAGGCTCTGGCACTCTCATAGGAAAGAATTTTTTACCTCCTGGGTTCCAGTTTGTGCCTCTTGCCCCTTGTCCTGTTGCTGGGCACTACCAACAAGAGTCTGGCTCCATCCTCTTGACTTCTGCCCTTTAGCTATTGATGAGCATTGATCAGATCCTCTCTCAGTCCTCTCTTCTCCAGGCTCAACAGTTCCATGGCTCTCAGCCTTTCCTTGTCAGAAATGCTCCAGTCCCCTCAGCATCTTCATAGCATCTGCTGGTTTCTCTCCAGTAGTTTTCTATCTCTCTTGAACTGAGGAGCCCAGACCTGGACACAATACTCCAGAGATAGCCTCACTAGGGCAGAGCAGAGGGGGAGGAGAACCTCCCTTGACCTGCTGGCCACACTCTTTACTGCATCCCAAGACACCATTGGCCTTCTTGGCCACAAGGGCACACTGCTGGGTCATGGTGAATTTGTTGTCCCCCAGAACTCCCGGGTCCTTCTCAGAGGAGCTGTTTTCCAGCAGGTCAACACATAACCTGTACTGGTGCAGAGAGTTCTTCTTCCCCTGGTGAAGGACTCTATACTTGCCTTTGTTGAACTTCATGAGTTCCTCTCTGCCCAACTCTCTAAAGCCAACTAGGAAAGATGGCTCTTGGCACACAGACTTTGAAGGCTTCGATTACCACCTTGAATGAAAAGCAAGCAACATGGCTGAGAAAGCTCTTCTCCCAAGGCACAAAAGGAGTAGAGGTGATGGCAATGTCAGCTTGGAGCCCAGCACTGGCACATGAACCAGCAAACGGAAACGGGGCTTCCAGTTCAGGCTCCCTTTGCTACTCCCTCATGTCTGCAAGAACATCAGGTCTGCAGGAGGCTGCAGAGGCAGGAGGTGGCAAATCTTGAGGAAGCAAGTGATCTCCCAGCTGCAGTTCAGTCCAGATGAAGGTTTTGTACCTTCGCTGCTGAGCTGCCATGTGTGGGAGCAGCACTTGCTGGGAAGGAGGTCAGATAGTTGCCTTGTACCACTTTATGCTCCTTTCCAAACAATCCTAAGCTCCACTGCTATAAAAAGCAATGCAAAGATGGTACAAGAAAAGGACATGGCACACGAAGCCCTCTTTAGAGGTGTGGAAAAGAATGCCAGAAACAGGAATCCATTAGGCACCCAACGTTGGCAAATTTTATGCATCTTAGAAGGCTCTAATCACAATGGCATCATTAAAGGCTGAGCTAAGTTGTGGATCTCCAAGCCAACATTCATCGAGATGCTCTTGGAAGGCAGAACATCATCCATAGACCTGCAATACAGGGTCTGACAGTAGAAGCCTTTTCCTAAGATCAGACTTGAATACTATGGCTCAGAATACAAACCTTTTTCTGGAAAGACACAACCAACTACATAAAGGTATTTTCTGCGTCATTACTGTGAACTATACTGTCCTATGCAAAAGGGTAAGTTGTAGGCCATTTTCTTTCACTGTAGTATTGCATGTTTCTATTTTGACAGTACGTATCATCTTACTTTCTTTTTTATACTCCGTGGTGGGTTCCCAGTACCTAGCTTCAGGAATCAATACTTAAAGTGGATTAAATCCATGCATTTCCAAATCAAGATAAACTGCCAATTTCCATGGTGGTTCCCCTAATTCCCTGTTAGACTGAATGAGGTGGAATGACCTTGTGGTTCTCGCTCTGCCTCAGAATGAGAGAAAGCTCATTCGAGATACTGTACATATTTGGCTTCACATAAAACTAGATGAAATTTCTTGGCTTTTTACTCAGGATACTTGATATTTGTGTCAACACAGCTGATGTCTTTCCTGCTATGTTATTTGTATCCGTTATCAGCATCTGGACATTGTCCTATCATGTATCAAAGGGAATGTAAAGCAATAGTCTAAACAGAAGTTAAACCTTTTCCTATGCTGTCATTCTAGAAAGGAAATTATCCAATTTCATTCTCTGCCATTTTCAGGATTACTTCACTACTTTTTTTTTTACTATTAATTTTTCACTGTAACTACAATCTCTCCTACCGTTAGAAAAACAACAACAACAAGAAGATAAGGAAAAAGTTCCCCAAGCACACACCAGCACTGCAGCCTGTACCCTGGGCTGTGATGAAGCCTCGCAAGCCAGCATGGGGTCACCATGGTAGGTCCTCAAGCTCCCAAAAGCAATTTTTAATATCTATTTATCTATTCTTAGCACCATTATGTCAGATAGAGCTCAACTAGTAGCCAAATCAAGTTTAGTCATTCCCAGTGCTCTGCCCATTGCAAGAAATTTTTGAGGCATCATCTCTGAGGCTCAGTAGCTTGGTCACTGAACATCAATAATACCCTGGAGCTCTGCCCGTCTGAAATGGCTTGTGAGGAGCACATTACAGTGGATCAGAGCAGCTACAACCCATGCATTCCTCATTAATCAAAGCACTTCCTAGGTTTTCCCCGAATGTTTGAGATATCCTCCTGTGTGTTTAACCCAATTTACAGCATATTTAATATACATATGGTTTTCACTACTGCTACCACCAATGTAACAAACAATGACATACTGGTAGCATGTTTGAAACCTGCCCCCAGATAGCTCATACTAACCTTGGAAAGGTTTTGGTTAAGGTGCTATTAACTTTCTGCCAATGTGCTTTGCTTTCTTAAGTAAACAAGTTCTGTCCAACAAGTTGGAATCAGGAGGAGAAAAAGACAGTATGGTTTTGATGGCCACCAAAACACTCATCTATTGAAGTATGTTGCATACTAGCATTACCAGGCATTTTATAGGACATGGTGTAACTCCTTCCCTTGCGATGAGCTCTTGTCCCCCATCCAGAGGAAGGATGACTGGTAGCAGAGGAGCAACAGCAGCTGGATGATGAGGAGGAGAGTCAGGAGAGGTGGCCACTGACAGCCAAGTCACCTCCAATGCTGCCCAAAATGAAACTTCTTCTCAAATGCCAGCAGATTTCATAGAATCATAGAATGCTTTGGGTTGGAAGGGACTTTAAAGATCATCTAGTTCCAACCCCCTGACATGGGCAGAGACACCTCCCACTAGACCACCTTGCTCCAAGGATGGAGCATCCTTGTGATGGAGCATCCAACAACTTTCCAGGGTAACCTGTTCCAATGTCTCACCACCCTCACAGTGAATAACTTCTTCCTAATTTCTAATCTAAATCTCCCCTCTTCCAGTTTGAAGCCACTACCCCTCGTCCTATCACTACATGCCCTTGCAAAAAGTCCCTCCCCAGCCTTCTCGTAGGCCTCCTTTAAGTACTGAAAGGCCACAATGAGGTCTGCCTGAAGCCTTCTCTTCTCCAGGCTGAACAACCTCAACTCTCTCAGCCTGTCTTCACAGCAGAGGGGTTCCAGCCCTCAAGATTAGTAAGACTTCACCATCTTCCTTCTCTCTACTTGGTGCAGCAGTGCAACAACTTCAGTCCTACTATCAACAGGCTTTTCTGTCAGCCAGAAACAATCCTAACAGATGTATATCCCCCAACATGGCCTGCATGCTACCACCACACTGCGGAGATGAACATCAGCCAAAGAGACCTGACTTTCTCTCACAGAGTGCCTGGAGCACATACAACGCTTTAGAAGAAACGTAAGAAAGGAATAATTTGGGAACCAAACTCTTTCAGCAGCCAACTTTTTTCCCCACCCAAAGCACCATTAGCAATGCTGCCAGCAGTCATGGTCCACATTTTATGCCACACACACACAAAAAATATTCAAGTAGTAAAAGTGAAAACTTCCCATTCAACCTAAATACACAGTTGCCTTTACTGAGCCCACAGTGAGTAAGTTCTTATGTAATTAAAAGTTTCCAAGGCAACAGAAGTACACCACAAAGTGAAGATCCCCACCAGACATCTCAGCAAGCCACAGTGACTGAGTGGTCACCAGGCTTGGAGAGCAGAAGGCCTCCAACACTTTCCACAGCTCTCTTCAGGAGAAAATACATCACTAGTGAGAGCACTAATAATTCTTAGTTTAAATTATATTTAAGTACCTGAACCATTCTAGCTCCTATCTTAGGATCCTCTCTCCAGATCAGCTGCAGGTAGAAATTGCTCCCCTTTGTTATCCTGTCACAACAGAGAAGCTTCAAGACAAACTTGTCCATCCTCTGGGCACTTACGAGTCTAAAGTACACAGTGCACGTAATAAGCATCCAGAAATGAGGCCTTTTTCCCCTTTTACAACATTGGCTGCTCCAAAGGACTGCACATAAAGGCCCTGTCAGGAAGGATTAGTTCTGTTAATTCACACCCCATTAAAGTTTAGACATATCAAACCCAGCCCATTTTTTTCAGTAATATCACCTGGAGACATTTTTGGGGCTCTGCCACTCCCGTAGCTTAGGCCAAGGTGGAAAGTCATCTTTACTGTGTATTGTCCACATCATACAACAGAGATGATTCTCCAGCTTCTCTTGATTTGTGTTTGGACCAAGATATGTCTGACCCAGCCCTAATTCAGTCATTCTCCCTCCATCCCCCCCCCGCTCCTTCCCAGTCTTTCCTTCTGGCTTCTTCACAGCGTTATCTTATAACCCCCTGCCCAGTTCCTACAGGCTTTTAACCCCTGAGCCTGAAAACACAACCAAGGATGGAAGACAGGGATCTAGATTTTGTTTAGGACTGCTTCAAGACATAGTATATCCCTGTGACAGGGATTTACACTTAATGTGAAAGAAGTTTTAGTTTTTCTATCTACAGAAATGTGGATATGGGGGTATTTTTTTGCTAATGTTCCACTTGCAGTTGGTCACAAGTAAAAACTGCTGCTTGTTAGAATCATAGAATCATTTATGTTGGAAAAGACCTCTAGGATCATCTAGTCCAACCGTTGTCCAACATCTCCCTGACCTCTAAACCATGTCTTGAAGCGCCACATCTACCCGTTTTTTGAACACCTTCAGGAATGGTGACTCCACCACCTCCCTGGGCAGCCGGTTCCAATGGCTAACCACTCTTTCAGTAAAGAACTTCTTCCTGATATCCAATCTAAACCTCCCCTGGCACAACTTGAGGCCATTACCTCTTGTCCTGTCATTAGTTACCTGGGAGAAGAGACGAGCACCAACCTCACTACAACCTCCTTTTAGGTAGTTGTAGAGAGCAATGAGGTCTCCTCTCAGCCTCCTTTTCTCCAAGCTAAACAATCCCAGTTCCCTCAGGTACTCCTCATACGACATGTTCTCCAGACACCTCACCAGCTTTGCTGCCCTTCTCTGCACCTGCTCCAGCACCTCAATGTCCTTCTTGTACTGTGGTGCCCAAAACAGGACACAGTGCTCAAGGTGCGGTCTCACAAGTGCCAAGTACAGAGGCACTCCCTACTCCTGCTGGTCACACCATTTCTGATACAGAACCTATAGACTATCAAAGGTAGGAAAGGAAGGAGAGAAGCCATTCTCTCTGGAACATCTTAGCTGGCTTGAAAACCCAAAGTATGAGGTGTGAGGTTAAAGGCCTTCACATTCACACTCTCCCAGTGCAATGGACACCTGAACACCACAATCTGTTGGGAGTTTCGGGGACAGAGCTGGACGTTCCTCCCTAGCTCCCCACCTCTGTTCCCGCTTGGCAATGCCCCTGCACAGCGTGGCCCGGCCTCTTCACCATCTACAGTGACACCTTTCACTCAAAAATACAGTAATAAAGCCTGGTCAAGTTAAAATTTTAAGCAAGTTCATGCAGTTGAGAGCAGGATTCCCGAAGTAACTTTTTTATTCTTGCACATTAGGAGGTAGGAAGTACTTCCAGCATGGACTGCGTTTTGGAGCAGGTACACAAGCACATACCATCCCACTGAGAACGGGATGTTTTGCTGATGCTTTTAAATATTTGTTACTTGTTTAATCACGCTCTTTTTTGATTATTTGGAGGAATTAAATCCACATGTTCCTGGACCCCGCATTTGACAGGGTAACATGTTCGAGTGCTACAGCATATTACGTGAAAGGAATTACTGTCACTACCCGAGCTGGGTGTTATCAGCAGAACCTTACTGCTTGATTAAGCAAAATCCCTTGTCATCTAACCTAGGCTAAGACAGATGGGCAGTTCTAATACCGTCTTAAGAAAGTTCCAATTTAAATAAAAAGCACGCCCAGCTCCTGGTTTACTGCTGGAAGAACAGGAATTAGTTTTTTCCCTCTCCCCGCATCACAAACACCTTCACAAACCTGCTGCTGATGCCAAGACCTCAAATCACTCCCTTTCGCTAACAGAAAACAAACAGAAAAAAATACTGCTCATCAGCAAACAATTTCAGAAACAGAGGAATAAAACCCCATGTGCTGGCTGGCCAGATCTGTACCTTGGGCAGTAGAGTGCCAACACTCTCAGGACAGGTGCCTTCAGCTCTGCCTGCCACTCAGAGGTCAGCAGAAGTAATTTGTTTGCTGTGATGGCAGACCTGGTGAGATAAAGCTGTGTTATGTGATGACAATATAGTGTCTCCTCCTAAAAGGAGATCTCTGCTCAGAACATGATGAAAGCAGCATTCTGCTTCCACGCTCCCCTGTCCTGCAAGCCCTGCAATATCAGCGTGACGTTTGAAAGGGTCCTGCTCTACCCTCTGCTATCCTCTTTCCTATCAGTAAAAGACATGTTGCAAATTAAAAAGGGGCCATAATGATACCTATGCATCCAATTTTGCATCTCATTTCAGAGGGTTTATATTACAACTCACTATTTGCATTTTATTAAAATTCACATCCTATGCTGCATCCAGAGCAGCATGGGC
>VZZY01019833.1:19893-30765 GCA_013400335.1 Eurystomus gularis | reverse complement strand
TATTTATTTATTTATTATTTTTAATATTGATTTTCTGGTAGTGTATGGAAGAACTAAATTGTGAGAAATCTTGTGACAATGTAATATCGAAGCTTATGGCATTATCCCTCCAATATACATGCTGTTGGATTGTTTTCTATTCCAGAGAAAGACTGAGTTCAGAGTAAGTTATTAAATTCTTAGTTATCTTGGTATTTTTAAAACAAACTTACTAAAGGAAGCTTCCTATTAGAACAAGCTAACACTCTTTTGCTTTTTAGGAACATGTTTCTCTTAGGAAAATGTGAAAATTGTAAGCTCATATTTCTAGTGTGCTTTGGACTTTTCATTAGTTACAGTGTTTTCAGGCTCCTACTGCAAGACCTGGTGGATCACTGCAGATGCCCCAGAAAGTTAGCAAAGATGTTTATTATGTGTTAGGATCTTTTCAGTCTTAGGCAAGAGATAAATAGTTGTCATAAAATAACAGGGTTTGAGGCAGGTAATGCTAACGTGGTGTATTTCAAATCAATAATCCAGAAATTTCACAAGACTAAGGGTATTAATGACTGAAGTTATTCTTTGTAACTGTTTGAAGTAAATTAACCCCTAGAAATACATGGTTATGAGTTTCCGTGTTACCATTCCTCTGTATCATTTGCAACAGGGAGACATTCTTCAAGTGTTCTTCCAATCCATCAGTAGTTCTCCTTTTGCTGTGGAAGCACAGCTTTTGTTGATGCAGTTCATAAGCATTTTTTTATTACCTATTGTGAGTTTTTTCTATGGGCAAGTGGTAAATTTTCCATGCACCACCTTTCCTCACTGCATTATTTTTCTCCAGTGACTGACCCTAATCCAGCCCTTTTGCTGCAGGCCTGGCTTGCTTTGTTCTGGGCTGACTCCATTGTCTTCCTCACAGTGCATCCTTCAGCACTCAGTCACTTATTGTGTCCTGGTTCTCCTTTCACAGATACTAATGCTCAAACTCTACTAGTATTCTGGGTTCCAGGAAATGAAACAGACATTTGTTAACACATGGAACAAAACTTTGGAATTATTACATGAGTGTTGTAAATATTAACAGCCAATGAAACTGTTTTATAGGTACAGTCTCAGGGGAGATACCCTGCTTAACCTTGTCTTAATTTATGCCACTCTAATTGAACTTACACAGAAGTCAGAAGACTTCGAAGTGAAGGTAATTTTTTTTGGTAACAACCTTTCTGTTTTAATCTTCACTACATGATATTTCTAAAGTGCTTTACCAAGTATGCATTCTTCATCAAAAACATAAATAGCTCAAAATTACTAAAATAACAGAGAAGAGCTTACTTCAGTGCTGCTATAGTCAATGAAAAGACTAATACAAGTTAAATCAGATTCAAATAGCAGCTAAAGCATTTATATGACTAGGAGTCAGGAAATGAGATTGTACCTTTTAATTTTTTTAATTATTAGAACATGTATTAATCCTGCTTACATCGTAATCTGAGGTTTCAGCTTAATATTGTGTTAGAAATGTAGTACAAGAAAAAAAGCGTAATTTTCTCTGGTGTCAGCTAGTTCACTTTTTTATGTCACAAGATAAATTATTTTTTTTCATCATAAATCAGAAAATGTAGTATCTTAAATAATCAACATTTAAAAATTGTTGAAAAGTTTCATTCATCTTACCAAATTGATGCCTGTAACTTCTACTTATTTGCTTATTAAAATTTGTTTCAAATTTATCTTGTTAAATGAGGGTTAAAGAGCACAAGCTTTTTTCATTCTATGTACTTAGCAGTGTAGTTCATGTGAAAATTCCTTAGACCTTCAAAGTGCTACACATCTTCTTACACTAGACTTACTAGGCATCTCAGAATTACCTGTTTTATTAGGAACTCATAATATACCCATAAATTTGATCACAGATAAAAGACCTATAGGATAAATTTCACCTACGTAGGATTTGCGTATGTAAGGAGTGTCATTTGTGGCTAGGCTACTCTGTGGTCAGAGTTTGGAGTTCCTCCGCATGATAAGTTCCCCGCTTGGGGAGGAGTGGCTGGAGAGCTGCCTGGCAGAAAAGGATCTGGGGGTGCTGGTGGACAGCCAGCTGAACATGAGCCAGCAGTGTGCCCAGGTGGCCAAGAAGGCCAACAGCATCCTGGCCTGTATCAGAAACGGTGTGACCAGCAGGAGTAGGGAGGTGATTGTGCCCCTGTACTCGGCACTCATGAGACCGCACCTTGAGTACTGTGTCCAGCTTTGGTCACCACAGCACAAGAAGGACATTGAGGTGCTGGAGCGGGTACAGAGAAGGGCAACGAAGCTGGTGAAAGGGCTGGAGAGCATGCCCTATGAAGAGCGATTGAAGGAACTGGGTTTGTTTAGTCTAGAGAAGAGGAGACTGAGAGGAGACCTCATTGCCCTCTACAACTACCTAAAAGGAGGCTGTAGCGAGGCTGGTGTTGGTCTCTTCTCTCAAATTAGTAATGATAGGACGAGGGGAAATGGCCTCAAGTTGCGTCAGGGGAGGTTCAGATTAGATATTAGGAAGAAATTCTTCACTGAGAGGGTAGTTAGGCACTGGAATGGACTGCCCAGAGAGGTGGTGGAGTCACCATCCCTGGAGGTGTTTAAGGAACGAACAGATGCAGTGCTTGAGGATATGGTGTAGTGGTTAGAGAGGATTTGGTGTAGTGGTGTAGCGGTTAGAGTGATGCTAGGAGAAGGTTGGACTTGATGACCCTGGAGGTCCTTTCCAACCATATAAATTCTGTGATTCTGTGATAAGCATGGATCAGGTTTAATTTCTCCACGTTACCAGCTGTTGTGTTCAGGGTCACCATAAAGCTTTCCCATTTAAATTCTGTAGCAAATTAAGACATTCCTTAGCACAAGTTTTAACCAAAAATATTATGTATTGCTTCCAGGTAGTTCTTTCGCCAGGGATTGAAGAGACAGCACTGGTAATTCGTCAGATTGCTGACAACATTTTGACAGCATCTAGTATCAGTCCTCATGAGTGGCTAGACAAATCCTGGCTTTCTGTCTTGCCATCTGAGGTTTGTTTGTCTTTCCATTAAGTTACAGTATTTTTTCCCTGTTTCTCAGACTCAAGAAGTTCTAGGCTTGTTGCTGTTGTTGTTTCATTTATTCTTTTATATATACGCACGCACGTACATATTTTTTTTATATATGTGCATAAATATACACAGACATATATATAATGTTTCTGTCATCCTTGCCAGCACAATTAGGTGCAATTTGGACTTTCACTGTGCTTTCATAATTAATTAGTGGAAAAGTTTATCTTCTGCATCCACCAGCCAGTTCTACAGTTCTAAGCATGAAGTTTAAAAAACTATGCAAATTGTAAAAGATAAACCTACAGTGGTGCACATGAGCAGGAGGCCAGATTAATCAGTGCTGATCCATGACTGCAGTCCATGGTGCTGCTTACGGGCTTGGTTTAATAGGAGATAGTAGAAATTTGTTTAGCTTCTCATGCAGTAGCTGATATTGGATATTTACAATAAACGCTGGAACAGATCCATTAATCGCAGTCAAATACATGAACTTTTTTATCTTGTATATTAGAGCTTTCAGATTAGACATTTTTATTTGTTCATTTTATGTGGAAGCTTTGAACTGTAAAGCTGAGATCGTTTTTGGCTTTTGCAAAATTCAGGAGCATTTTAGAAGAGGTATTGGCACGTCCTTTCAAGTCTGGGATATTGGGATATTTGGTTTAACAGTTTAGAGGTTGTCTCTGTTAAAGGTGTTAGATCCTGGCGTGGGTTGAGCGTGGAGCTTTATGAAAGTCAAGAGCTGGAAACTGACACTCTTAACATGCTACCGCTTTCAACTTGATGCCCTCTGTGTGACCTGCACAGTCCCCTTGCAGCTCCTGCTTTTGGCACCTGTCTCATTGCTGTTTACCCATGTAACTTTTGTAAAACAAAAGCCGCTTTGTCATTTTATCTTAAGTAATTCTCTTCAAAATCGAGTATAAATGGTGGGTCTGGTATTGCGCTTTCAGATCGAGTTTACATGATTCACTGGTTTCATCCTTTAGAATAGGAACATCTTTAGACTGTGCTTGCTTTTTATCAAACTATTATACAGAGCTTACTCTTTTGCAAAAATGATACACTGTTACATCTGTAGTAAAAAAAAAATAGTTTTAATCGGGCTATAAAGTGCAGTTTGAAGGTTGTATTTCTATGATATACTGTAGGACCTATTCATAGGGATGTCATTCTGTGGAAACAGAAAAAAAGGGGAAAAAAGGTTTGTCAGATATCAATCTAAAAAATAATTTCCATTTACAGACAGAGAAATGCCTGCTTGCTTTTCCATGTATCAACCCACTGGTTGCTCAGGCTATGTTAAAGAAGGGATCTTCACTGAACAGGTTGTTTCTCGCGAGCTTTGATCAACTTCAGGAACTTCTGCCAGAGGTTCCAAAAAAAGTTTTAAAGGTTGGCCAAAATTAATACGTGTATTAGATCAATCTTTTTGTACTGTTGTAATACAGTTTCTTTTTAAATCTGATGCTACATACACATTTGCTGGTATCATTTAAAATTGAATGATATGCTTTAGCATACCATTCATATCTAAAACGCCTTCTAAATCACAGCAGATTTTGTCAAGTCACCATTATATTTGTGTGAGGGTGATTTCATATTTGTATTGATGTGATTTCATATTTCATTATATTTGTGTGAGGGACATTTCCCCAGCTGGAAAAATACAAATTTGATCAGCTTCCTCTTCAAGCTTCATCATATCAAGTAGTGTATCCTCATACAAGCTTATATGTTTCCCTAACGTAAGAAATGTTTTCTGGTTAAGTATTTCCAAGGCTTTTGTCCTGCCTTCCTGCCTGCTTTCCTGCCTGTCTTCCTACCTTCCTTCCACAATAATAAACCTATTCCTTACAAATCCATAGTACTAACCGTTTGAGAGAGCCCTGAAGATGAAGAATCCCCTTCACTAAAGCATCAGCTCTGCAGTTAGACTTGTGTGCTCCTACTGCTTCAGTTGAGCCAAGCCTGGGAAAGTGATAATAGCTAATTATAGTCAGCTAACTAGATTAACAATGCACAGGTTTTATCAGTCAAGAATATAGGAGGACAAACTTCCATATCAGAAGCATTCAGTTAAGGTGAAGGAGTGAGTGAGCGGGTATTTGGGCACTGAATAACAACTTGTGCATGTTACTGTAATACACAGGTATAAAGCCATGCTTAGTGACTGAAAAACAGAAAAAGATCTTACCAGTTTAATTTCTCTGTGATGTATGATATGCATCAGTCCTTTGCAAACACTACTTCCTAGAGTTCTGGACTGTAGAAGTAGAATGAAGAGACTATTTAGAAAGAGAATGAAGTATATTAAGGCATTGATTTTCCAGTGTTTCAAGAGGCAGGCTACTACTGTGTTTATAGATTCAAGACAGAGGGCACATTGTCTGCTGTACCTGCCTCTCCTTCTGCATTGATCTTTTTTTTTCTTTCTAGTAAACAAAAAGCTATACATCTTAGAATCCTAACACTGGTTTAACTTACCACATTTGATAGTGTAGACATGTACTATAAACACTCCTCAAGTATCTTTTTCTTTGGTTTCAGCATTTTAGTGACATGACATCTTCATACAGCTCAAATGCTGCTGCTCCACTAGAAACAGCAGTGAAAGGTGCATCACGCCCAGAAAACTGGAATAACTTCAACGCATTCCATCCAGATTATAAGAAAAATCATCAGCCTTTAGAGCTGCTTGGTAAGGCACAAAACAGTGCAGGTAATATTCTTTAATTACTAAGAAAATATGTCTCCTTTGAAACCAAGTGAAAATCTGAGTATACTAGAATCTTTGTCTTCTAATCATGGAAAGGTCAATTATTCTGAGGAGATAGACTGCAATGAAAATGTCTAATGTCTAATGGCATCTTGTTTTTCTGTAAAATGTAGAAAAATAAAGCTAATTTTTCATTCTGCAAACATAATGGTTCAAATCTTTCTCTGCCAGGAGTATCTCATGTGAATTCTGAAGCTATAATTCCTCCATTGAATCATCATCAGGGTTCTTTTAAATCCGATCTTCCAAGCTGTATGCAAAAGAAATCATGTTCTTCAGAAGTGATTATGAGAAGGAGGCAAAATTTCTTTGCTGTGCCGAAGGACTGTGAAGATTTTACTCATCCAGATGTTACAAATTCTCTTTGTGTTCAAAGACAGCCTTTCAGGATGCAGTATAGTTCTGATCATTCTTCCAAAATCTCTGAAAAGGAAGATTTCTTTGCAACTTTCAATGACTGTGCACCTCAGGAGAGCTCTAAGTGTTTTCTAGAAGAATTTAGAGACGCAACATTTAAGACCCCAGAAATTTTGGTTGACCTGACCGCATGGAATGACTCTTTATCCACAGGCCCATGTGATTCATTTGCATCTGATCTTTTTCTGTCTGATTTCTTCATTGGCCCAGATAAGCTTCAAAGTCTGAGTTTTCACCAATTAGGTAGAGAATCTAAAGGAAGGAGGAAACAAAGTTCACAATTCTTACGAAGAAAAGAAAAAAATAGAACAGGTATGTCCAAAGCAAGCAGAATTTGCGGAAATTCTGTTTGTAACTTGACTGGAAACAGAAGTATCTGTAAGATTGGATTTTGTATTTTCTTCAAGTAGTTTTTCAATCCAATCCAACCCAGCAGTTGCATGTTTCCTTCACTAAGAAATTACTTGCATATATATTTCTTCTGTGATAAAATGTTCCTAAAAGTTTCTTTTCCATTTTGAGCATAATGAATATTTAAAAAAAAAAAAAAAAGTGTTGTTTTTTCTGCCATTATTTTTCCTTGGTAAAATACTGAAAAGTGTAGTTCTCCAATATTGTAAGCTTCAGCCTCTCCTCTCTTTGACAGAGCCTGAAATGTGTATAATAAACATGCCAGAATTATTTTTAAAGTTATAGAAAATTATTTTGTAAACATGGATTGTTTAAAACATTTTGCTAAACAGTGCTAAAATGTTTTTTTTTGTTTAAAAAAAAAGGGGAAGACTAGAGAGTATTTTCTCTAAAGCACAAAAAGTAGATTCAGCAAATTCAGAGAGTGAAATTTAGATACTCCTAATGGCTAGAGGAATAGGATTATTTTACCTTATTATTCCCTAGCCAGGGGAAAAGCAAATGTACTAAATAGTTGTGCATGCTAATGAAAAAAACCCACCTTAACACAGTGAAAGCTTTCTGAAGTCCCAGATTTAAGAAATGTGAAATCCTAAATGTAAGAAATGTGTACCAAGTCAGGTTGAAAAGAACCCCCAGGGCTTTCTTCAGGCTCTAGATCAAACTTCAATAAACCATAAACAATTAATGATAATATGTCAAGCCAGTATTTCCACTGGAACAGATTAAATCCTTAGGCCAGTGTTAAAGTTTTTTGACAGTACTTTTTGTAAAGACTAAACAGAATTTTCTTACAGTAACTTACTCAGAATAAGCAACAGCTCAAATATTTTATTGTGAAAATACTTGAATCTTAAGAATGTAAGTAGCTTTTTTTAAACAACTTAAAGACAGGAACATGTCTCTGGTTAAAAAGAATTAACTTTCACAATTACTGAACAGTACTGAGTGTAGTATTAATTAAATAGAAATAAGCGTTAAAATCTTTACTGAAATATTGTGATTAAGCATAGTGCAGGTTGATGTACGTTTAATTTTATGGCAGTTGATAGTTTGCATATGGAACATACTGGATAAACACTGAAGTCTGTTACTACTTCTGAGAAACGCAGTTAAATCTGCATACATGTTGTATTTGTAGTTTATCATACATATATTTTCTTTACACTTCTTCTCCAGATTCAGGATTTGCAGAAGTACCAGAGTTCAAAAAAAAGAGATTGACATATGAAAGAGTCCCTGGGAGAAGTGACGGACAAACACGTCTTAAATTCTTCTGAACGGAATGGGGGATTGCATACTACGCATTCTTTTTAAAATCCTTAAACTCCTTGAAGGGAAATAAATTCATGTTTTTGTTCATTTTTAGAGAGAAGTTAGGGTTTGGGAATCCTTGCTAATTCAGTATGTTTTTAAAATTGTACGAAACAAACTAGTTCTTTGAACCTTGGGCATTACTGCTTCTCTGTTTGTTCTCATGGGTGATAAAAAGGTACTTTATCACTCTTTATACAAAAAATAAAATAAGAATTAAAAAAGCTAGACACTGAAGCTCACATTTTTCAAGGCACCTGTGTTTGCTCCGTGAGCGTGCAGCTTTCCAAACTTAAAGATAGACAAGGTCCACCAGAACCTCAAGGCTGCTCATGAAGTCTTAGAGCTTTCTTGCACTTAAGCTGTGGCCCTTTGTATTTGTCCCCTGGGCTCCATTCCAATTCCTCCCTTCTGACAGCTCTTTCAGAAACCATGTGACGAGTCCCTGAACTGCCTTTAATCATACTCAAGCTGCAGAAACAACATACTTGTTCTATCAACAACACGTGAAAGGTGTTGAAATTTCAGGTTCTGACAGATTTGATTGAGGGAGCTAAGCTGTGACCCTGGCTCTCTGCAGGATCTGGTGGAGGCCGTTTGTTAGCATCTGCATTTTTCAGCCTGCTACAGGGCAGGGGCAAGCAGGAAGGCAAGAGTCATCTTGGAGGTCATGTCAGATATTGTAGACTACAGCTGGAGAGTGTAAGAGATGAAAGAAAGAAACAAAAGAAGGCATCTCAATTGCAAGCTACAGAAGAGAGAGGATAGAGCAATAATCCCTGAACCCTCACTTCCCATCAAAAGCTTTGGCAACGAAACCATAAGTATGTGTGGGAGCAATGGTACATGGTAACTCCATTCTGCTGCAGGAATGGATACACAGTTTGCACAGGCTACCTGCCAGCTCCAGAATGTCAGTGTCTGTTCAGTGGCCTTCAACTGAGATGATTCGGTTTTCAACCACACATATCTTTCCAACTTTGATGCAATACCAGAAATTAAAAAAAAAAAAAGATAAAAATACCCACCAAGTTTATGGTTTATGCTTACAGTAAAATACTTTCTTGACATCGTGCCTTTAATAAGCACATATTCACTATTTGGATTAAATAAAGCCAGCACTCAGGGGAGAAAGCTTTGGCGTCTCAGAGAAAATAGAATGCTGATTTTTAGCTGAGAATTCCTAAAAACTACAATGACAGCACTAATGAGCAGTTTTATTTCACAGTAGTATCCCCAAATTGTTTGGAAGACTTTAGAAAACACCTTTCGAATGTAACATAATAACACTTTCAGTAGAATTGCAAACAAGCCAGAGTTTCCCTGTGTTGCCCAGAATAAGAGAAAGACAAATAAAAACTGCAGTGTGCTTACTATTTCAGGCCCATTTTTGTGGTCACTTGACCTAACCATTTTCCATCGCTTTGTATCATGGATTTGGCTCTGTTTTTCAGAACTCTCTCCTAAATTGCCAGGCCCAGGAATCTGTTATTTTAAGAGTGTAGCTCTCCAGAGTCTCAGTCACAGATGACCACAGTGGAGAAAATTATAGCTGCCCCTGCCAAGCGATGTATTTATGTCCTCCTTTCCCACAGCCAACGGCTGACACCAGAACTTTCATTTCAACAGTCATGGAAGACTAGCTCAGATAATCTATAGATCGCTTTGAAAACCAAGGCCTGTTGCTTGCATTAGTTGAGTAAAGGAATTCAGGTGCTGTCTACATTGTTTCCATTCGGTGGAAAAATAGTACAGTTAGTTACTGGCAACATGGTGGAAAATAAGGAAAATGGCTTGCAAGGACCCGTTGTTTTTTACTGTATTTGTGGCTCTCAGTCTTTCACCAGATATGTACACACTGACAAATTTATCACGTGTGACATTCTCCCCCCCTCCTCCCATCTGTTTAAGGTGGGGAAAGTTACTATTGCACTATGTAGTTGCACTTTGGGGTTTTTTTCCCCTTAAATTATCTGTAACTGAGAAGAATTAGGAAGCAACTAGTTCTCAGACAGAAAGATGCAGTACAAAAACTAATCACCAGTCCTCCATCAGCAGGTAAGGACACTCAGTTCTTGGATCCACATAGTAAAATGCTTAGTGGCCAGGCAGGTGGCACCTGTGGATGGGAAAGAGCCTTGCTGGTGGACCGTGACAGATGACAGTGGGAAAGGGGCCTTATGGCTCATGTGAGGCACTTGGTCTGCAGATCTGTACGCTCAGTTTGCTTTTTCATGGGCAACCTGTGGGACCTGCTGCCATGAGATGGGAATGAAGGCCTCTGTGCAATGTGTGGAGACTTGGGACGTCAGCAGACAGCCCTCTTGGATGGTCATTGGTAAAGGAAGCTAAGATGTTGTCCACTGCACTGCAGATTAGACCTGTTAGAGCAGGGGCAGCAAAATGTGGTGCTTGTCCTGTCCAAGCCATCCAGTGTTCAGTTTATCAAAGCTGTGCAAGCTCAGGTCCACCGGTAGCTGGAGATGAGGCACTGTCCTGCTGACTGGGCAGGTAAGAGGCATCCTGTTCTGCTGCCCACAGAAGCAGACATCTGCCCATGCTGATTTATCAGGTTCAGAAAAGGGGAACTGCAAAAACTGAGCTGCTAAGATGCAGGCTGCTTCATTTAGCCAACACAGCCAGCAGTGACACAGGTCATAAAACTGACTGCCCACTGGAGCCCAAGGGCCTCAGTGCCACCCCACTCCATTCTGGAGCTGGCTCTGACACTTGTCACAGACCATGCCTTGGGAGGGCAGAGGTGGCACTGCTGTCATCCCTCTCCCTGCTTGAACCCAGCAGCCCAGCTGCACTCTGGAGCAAAGGGGTGCACCAGACGTTCCTCTGAAAAGACCAGCATCTGTGTCTTCCTCCCGCGAGACTGCAGAATAGCCA
>VZZY01019831.1:41189-58374 GCA_013400335.1 Eurystomus gularis | reverse complement strand
TTGATAAAATGCACTCTTCTTCACTGAAACACTTAAGTTTAAAACACGTTACAGGCTTCTGACTCACCAACATGTCCTGTGTGTGTTAAAATGCTTGTAAATACTTAATCCAACATTACATTATGTAATTTAAAGAAAATATATCTTACCGCACTGCTCTATATGAAGTCTGAATAGGAAAGGCATTACAATTTCTAACATTGTTTGTTTTTTAAAGCCCAGTAAATTTAGAAGCCTTAGTACCCTTGTGCATATTATTAATTTTACAAAGGACAATGCAGTAGAGGTCTGTACAGTAAGGAGGGGCAAAGCAGACATGTGTTGTTCACTGTCCCTTTCAGTAATGGTAGGTGTTAATTCACTTAATGTGAAAGTAGTGGGAGAGAGTCAGGTTCAAAATCCAACACAAGGAGGTTGGCCAGTGCCCGATTCATATTTGAACAATAGAACTCTTTGCAAAGCATGCTGTAAATGCTGAAAGTCTGCATAAGGCCCAAGGACAAGCTCACGGAAGAGAAATCCGTCGCAGGTTACCGAGTGCATAGAAAACACATTCAGATGAGGAAGCCTCTGAACGGCCAGTTACTGGTGACTGGAAGAGTATCCTGGCAAAGTTATATCTGCTTGCCTTGTTCCCATAGCCCTCCTTAGACATTTACTTCTGGATTCTTATCTCTTGCAAAAGGAGTCCATGGGCACAATATTCTATTAAAACAAGCCGTACCATTGAGTGGCTTGTGCTGAGGAAACCATGGTGGTCATCATTCCCAAAGACAAGACAAAGATCTAACTTTTGTAAAACCACCTTCCAGATGTAGGAGACAGAATAATGTGCAAAAAAGATCTTTGGCTCAAATCAACACACATGCTTTCAACATCTGTATGAATGCCTTTTCTGAAGCTCAAACTGTAATTACTGCTGTAATAGTAAGCTGCACTACAGGATATTTTGCCAAGTAGAATATGAAGACAAAAAGAATGCCTGTATTTTAAAGGTGAGGCACAATGAGAGTCTTCAAGATTTCTAGCAGTGTCTCTAGGACCCAAGGCTATTACTAAATTCCTGCCAAAGGAACTGACATGACAAGCTTACAGGGCCAATTTTCAGCTGTCTCCGCTCCCACGTAATGCCTTGGCACCTGGTATTACTCTCCAGTAAACCAGAAGTTTTTTGTATTTCAGGTTCTTGAGAGCACCAAAGAAAGGTGTGATCAGCCAAAGAGCTGCGGCTGTGTTACCTGCTAGCTATCTTGTATCAGGAAGGACAGCAAGAGCTGGAAATGAATTGACAGAATATGCAAAGTAAGATATGGGAAAAAGAAGGTTTTTTGAACTGACTTGCTTTACCAGTTTGCATACTGAGGTGAGAAGGGGGAAAGAACAAAGGAAAAGGAGCTGAAGCAGGGACAAAAGGCTCAGTATTTATACTACATCTAGACTTAGTCACATATCCCAATAGGATCAATAGAAGAATAATGTCTTCTAGTGTGTGACTCTGAGAAGTAAAGTAATTTCAAGTACTTGTTCTAGACTGTCTGGTGGAAAAGCTAATTTTGCCTCCGACAGATGCAGTCAAGCCATGGGAGACTGTTTTCTCACATGGCTACCTGAATTTACAGGGTGTGAATACTGCTCTCACTCAAGTCATCCAACGAGACAGGAAGATAAGGGTATGAAATCCAAGGTCACATTTTGTGAAGCACACATGCTGCAGATGGGGAAAGCAAGAGTGGATTTTTTTTCTTGCCTTTTTTTTAAATGGGAAGAAAAACATTTCCATCTTTACATCCTTCCAGTAGACCATAAGAGCTATCATTTATTTACAAAACTGTATTCTAAGACTACTAGTGTCAGCAAACATTCTGGAATGAACTTCTCCATAACGAGGAGTTCTTGCCTTTCCAGATCAGTATGTGTAGGATATCCACCACGATGAGTCCATAACATGAATATTACTACAAGAGCACTAGCAAACAAACAAGATGAAGGCAGACTGTGAACTCCTCCCATATATAAGGCATATAGAAATATGCCTTAAAGAACCAGCAATAACACACACAATTAAGACAAAAATCAGTCCAGCTCAACCTTAATTTTCCTTTGTCCTGACACACCAAGATTGACATGTAGCCTTCAGCAGTTGCTTTCAGCCTACTGTTTCTCCTCAAAAGTATGACAAAGCAGCAAATTTAGAAGATTCAGTCTATGCATTCGAAGGCTGTTCTTTCAGTGTACTGTAACAGTTGTTCAAGTTCTTCAGGCACATTTAAATAATCTGATCTTAGCCACAGTTTAATCTAGACAGTTTTCTAACTACAATCAGTTGTTCTCCCATACTTACGAACAGTTTACTCTTGTAAATGTACTTGCTCCTTCCACTGGAGTCCTTTACTTCTTTACTGAAAACCAAGGACATCTCAAAGAGGAAAAGGTGCCTCTCTCTGCCCTTTCGAATTAGAGTTTTTGGGTCCCACACTTGGAAGGATTCTTGAAGGATGAGCTCTCCCTGAGATTCTATGTTTTCATCAAAGCCTAAACAAAAACAGGGAGAGGAAAGGTTCACCATGAAAAGCTGATAATAAGAGGAAATTAAAAAGCATAGCTACTGTTTATTAAGTGATATGATTATTTTTTTCCCAAATACAACTTGCAAAAGATGGGATTTCAAGGAAGCAATACTGCAAGAACTTGATTTCCACATTGCGATGTACTAAATGTAACTGTAGTTCAAGTCTATGTCTAAATTTAGAGATCCAACTGTTCAGAAGTTTATCAACTCTTCTGGCAGTATTTCACCAACAAGTGACAGATCTCTCTATCCAGGCTTCTGGTAACCTCCTCTTTAATGAAAATGATTTCTCTTATGAGCTTTCTGCCACTGTAGAAAATGAGCAACTTGCAAAAACACAGAAAGCACATCAGGTTGTTCTGACATTGGCAAGCTCCTAAATGCCACCTTTTCTGGCGGTACACTTTCTCCACCAGACAAGCAATCAGCAAGCAAACATGTTCCAATACAGGATGAAAAGAGATGGCAGCTTGGAGCTGTTGCCATGTGATCAGCCTGCCATTGACTCCCTCCAGCACTGATCCACCACAAAGAAACAGCTGCTGGATTACTTATCTTAAGACATAATGTAAAGACGAAGATTAAGAATATCAACAATTTTACTTCCATTGTAGTGGTACAGTGTTCTCCCAGTTTAATATACAGTTTTAATGTTGCAGCATAACAGAAATTAGTCTACCATACTCTTCTGAGTGGTATTAAACTGCATTTTAAATAGACGCTGCTTGTCAATAGTCTCTGAACAGAAGAGCACCATCCTTCTCGGAGACAACAGTTCTGGAGACAACAGTTCTCAGTGTTCTAAACAGGGCAGCAGTATGGAGAGCATTAGAGGCAAGTTGCATCAGGATGTTCATTCAAAATCCTCCAGAGACATAAGGGGAAATATGCTCACTCACTGCATGTGTCTAACATGGGATGACCCAACAATACATGCATGATTTGTTATAAAATCAACTTATGTAAAAGATTAGGATATTCTCCAGAGTTGCATTCCCAGTGTTAAAAGATTATTACCAAAGCTGGTGAGCATTTATGCTAACACCATCTCCTGAACAAAGCATTTGGAACCAATCCTGCAAAATGACCAACATTGCTATTGTTTAAAATCAGGAAGAGAGGTGATTTTGAGCATTCACATGATCGAGGATCACATGCCAAACCAAGCTGAGTTTTATAGTAACGTGCACAATACTGAAAATTCCATGACAAGCTCCGTTTTACTACTGTTAAGGCAGAGAGGAAGAAAAAGAATACTGACTAAACGCACCTATGTCTTTATTCAGCAGCTACAAGGTAAGGTGGCTCTGATTTTATCTCAAAAAATTTAAACGCCAAAGATAAACACATTTATTACTAAGTGTATGACGGCACCATCCTACACGGTAACGTGCTAATTACAAAACAGATTTTGGCAGAAAGTTATTCGAAGCACATAGAAGCAATTACATCCAACCTCCACTGTCTGCCATGAACACGATTATGCTGTTCTGGCTAAGACTCAGGCTAAATTGGCTTATGCTGACGTTTTACTGCCAGAAGATACATTTCATTTCAACTAGAAGTCTGTTATGGAACAGGCAGCAAACAGATGTGAAAACGACTAACTTCTTGGAGACAATTATTTCATAGATAAATCAGCAAAATCATCTCTAATACACTTATGTGCCTTATATAAAGAAGCCAAGGATACTGGCTGGAAACTGCAGCCAAAGCTATCACCTCTGACAACTCACCTATTACATTTTAGGTCAGCAGTGAAAAACTTTGTTAGCGTACATATTTTTCAAATCTGCAGTGGCAGAGCTATGGGCCAAGATGAAACAACATTTAAAAAATTAACACAACTGTACCAGCTGTCTGGTACAATTAGTTTTAAACAATTAGTTTTCCTAAATAAGTTCTCATTTTATATAGCTGCAAATAAAATGAAGCTGTATATAAAATACAAAGCCAGAGATAAGAAATAGTTCACATTCTCAGATCTGCTGATGAGAGTACGCAGGGATAAAACGAGGAAAGCCAAGGCCTCCTTGGAATTAAATCTGGCAAGGGATGTCAAGGTCAACAGGAAGGGTTTCTTCAAGTGTATCAGAGGTAAAAGGAAAACAAGAGAAAACGTGGGCCTGCTGTTGAATGACACAAGTGCCATGGTAATGAAGGATGCACAGAAGGCAGAGTTACTCAGTGTTGCCTTTCTTCAGTCTTTACTGCTCAGGCCTGCCCTCAGGAGTTACAGACTTTGGCGGTAACAGAAAGTCTGGAGGAAAGAGGACTTTCCCTTGGTTGAGGAGTAGCAAGTTAGAGATCAATTAAATAAACTGGATATCTACAGGTCCATGGGTCCTGATGGGATGCACCCATGAGTGCTGAGGGAGCTAGCAGAAGTCATTGCTGGGCCACTCTCCATCATCTTTGAAGGGTCCTGGAGAACAGGAGAGGTGCCTGAGGACTGGAAAAAAGCCCATGTCACTCCAGTCTTCAAAAAGGGCAAGAAGAAGGATCCAGGAAACTACAGGCCAGTCAGCCTCACCTCTATACCTGGAAAGGGGATGCAACAGCTCATTCTGGGTGTCATCTCAAAGTATGTGAAGGAAAAGAGGGTTATCAGAATGGATTCACCAAAGGGAAGTCATGCCTGACTGATCTGATAGACTTCTATGAGGGAATGACAGAGCGGATAGATGAAGGGAGGGCAGTGGACGTTGTCTACCTTGACTTCAGCAAGGCTTCTGACACCATCTCCCACAGCATCCTCATAGATAAGCTCAAGAAGTGTGGGTTAGATGAATGGACAGCGGGGTGTACAGAAAACTGGTTGAAAGATAGAGCTCAGAGGGTTCTGGTCAGTGGCACAGAGTCTAGTCAGCAGCATGTAACAAGTGGTGCTCTCCAGAGGTCAGTGCTGGGTCCAGTCCTGTTCAATATATTCATCAGTGACCTGGATGGAGGGATTGAGTGTAGTCTCAGCAAGTTTGCTGATGACACAAAACTCTGAGGGGTGGCTGACACACCAGAAGGCTGTGCTGCCATTCAGCCAGACCTGGACAGGCTGGAGAGTTGGGCAGAGGGGAACCTTATGAAATCCAACAAGGACAAGTGTAAGGTAGTGCTCCCGGGGAGGAATAACCCAATCCACCAGTACAGGTTAGGGGCTGACCTGCTGGAAAGCGGCTCTGTGAAAAAAGACCTGGAAGTCCTGATGGACAACAGTATGACCATGAGCCAGAAATGTGCCCTTATGGCCAAGAAAGCCGATGGCATCCTGGGGCGATCAAGAGGAATGTAGCAAGCAGGTTGAGAGAGGTTCTCCTATCCCTCTACTCTGCCCTGGAGAGGCCCCCTCTGGAGCACTATGTCCACTTCTGGGCTCCCTGGTTGTCAAAAAGGACAGGAAACTGCTGGAGAGGGTATAGCAAAGGGCTATGAGGATGATTAAGGGATTGGAACTTCTCTCTTATGAGGAAAGACTGAGGCAGTTGGGGCTTTTTAGCCTGGAAAAGAAAGACTGAGCTGGCATCTTATCAGTGCTTATAAATACTTAAAGTGCAGGTGTCAAGAGGATGGGGCCAGACTCTTTTCAGTGGTGCCCAGTGACAGGACAAGAGGTAACGGGCATAAACTTGAACATAGGAAGTTCCATCTAAACATGAGGATGAACTTTACTTTGAGGGTGGCAGAACACTGGAACAGGGTGCCCAGAGAGATGGAGGAGTCTCCATCTCTGGAGGCATTCAAAACCCGCCTGGATGCCATCTGGTGCAACCTGCTCTATGTGAACCCGGCTCTAGCAGGTGGGTTGGACTAGATGATCGCCAGAGGTCCCTTTGAACCCCTATCATTCTGTGATTCTGGGATCTTCTCAACATATAGTAATATAGTAAGTTATTAAACAAAGTTAATCTACAACATATGACTGAGTCAGAAAGCCAGTTTGAATCCTACCTTCCAGCATGCTGAGGTGCATGGCATCATTGGCTCGCTTTGGCACACTAAGCATCACCTCTAGGCCATCCTTAATCTCACCTTTACCTTCTTCACAGCATGTGAGCAGCTCCTGCAAAAGACCAGCAGATACGAGTACTCTCTACACTAATACAATAGATAACCAAATAGTTTTTTTAACAAGCAAATAATCACAAGCACAGCCACACCTATCAGATGCAGCGCTACACTGAGGCTCAGAACAAGGCGGCTGCCAAGTCAGGAAGATGGTGGAAACCAGGACAGCACAAAAGGACCCCCCCACCCCCATGTCAGTCTTTGCTCCACTGCACCAAAGACCTGCTCTGTACTACTGCTGATAAGAGGATTTACATTGTTTCGGTTTAAATATTCCATGAATTACTCTATTCTGTGCTCACACAGTTAAAAGCATCCTACAGACAAAACTTCTGAATACAAACCAGCATTAACGGATGGACAGAAATTAGAGAATGGAATATGCTGAAGCGTTGCAGTGGGATTTAGGGCAATGCAATTCCCTGCCCATTCAACATCCCACAGATATTAACATAACAACGCCTGAGCTGATATTCAAATTTCCTCACATCCTTTGAGCATTCGAACAGTATCAAGATAAAACGTAGCTTATGTAACCAGAAGGGCATATTCTGTTCCATTATTCAAAAGGCTCACTTAATTCGTTCCCCCAGGTTTAATTCCCTTTTCCTTTTTAAAGGGAAAGCCAGGTGATCCCTGCTATTATCATTACACTATTTTTATTGAACTGCCAATACCATAATCACAGCAAAACACTACATCATTACAGTTAAATTTTGCATGACAGCTCCCCAGAAAAGTAACTAAATAGCCTCCAGGAGGCACAGAAGACCAGCAGCTTCAGTATCATTTAGAAAAATAACCAAAACTTCTACAACTGTAGAATGTTTCAGCTATCGTTCAAGTTTTGGGCTCCCCATACTTCCATGTTTTATGTCTCTCTTCTTATAGAGGAAGAAAAAAAAAAAAAGAGAGAACAAGAAAGCCCACCAAATAAACCCATTTTACTATGCAGCAAACCATCTGGCTCTGCAAACACAGGTGAAAGCCACCTATCTCATCACTGCAGCAAGGTACTGGCTAAGGAATAGTTAGATTTTAAAAAAAACACTGTTGGAATTAATACCCTGAAATTTCTGAAACAGCACAGCCTGGAGTACTTCTGTAAGCTATAACTTAATCAAGTTGGACCTTTTTGCATGGGGAGAACAGACAATATGTTTCAGTTAAAAACGCCAGGCTTGTTTCTGTCTGATTTGACCTGAAATAGCCTGCGATGTTCTCCAGAAATTTTAAAAACAATCATCCAGGGCAGTTCTCAAGTCAAAAGGGGAGGCACAGACCAGTCAGAGTGTCTTTGTAAGCTGCTATCAGAAAATAAGCAATGCCACCTAACAGAAACCCTGAGCATTCAAGAGCACTGCTGCTCAGTTAACAAGACATCTGCCCACCGAGTGAAAGCTCTAACCACAGGCTCCCAAAAGTTTTGTTTATTTTAACAGCTACTATTTACTTGACATTTCCAGGCAACATTACAAAAACCAACTGTTTGTACAACAGCTGTACTCAGTGTGCCTGTACACATATACATACAAATACATATTTATATACTCTGTATTATAACTTTTTTATATATATATATATAAAGGTGTATATTTTACAGCACTTAATACCATAAATACAGCTAACGGCTTCCCAAAAGTTGATGCAGAAACCATTACAAAAAATGCGCCTGTCTATATGGCCATTAATTACTTTTTTCACTCTGGAAATGCCTAACTAAACATTAATAGAGAGGTATCTTCTTTGATTTACAGCAGTCTGGACAAAAAGTTGCTTATTTATGGCTTCTTTCATTTTCAGTGGTCTGCTAAAAAATATCACAGCAATATTTGAGGCTGTCCAGGATGCTGTAGTCTCAGGACTGCAGAGTAAAACAGCCATCCCGATTTTAGCAAGAGCTTCACCTTTTTAAGAGAACAGCAGAATCAGATGAGAACTTTGAATTAATACTGACCTTTAAAAGAAGCTGGTATTTTGTTATCCTTTGGACAGGTTTGATTAGGTAAGAGGAGATAGAGTTGGCCAGTCCATGTCGTTGCTGTATCTCCTACATGAAAAAAGGAAACGTGAGGACTGCGAGGACCACCACTCAGAGGCAGACTGCTTTGAGGGCTATGCAATAACATACATTAACTACAAATTCCACTTTAGTGAGGAGAGATACAAAACCACACAGGATGACAAGATATTCAAGCCACAGTAAAGTTATGCTGTGCATCTGCCTGCTCACTTTGTACAAACGAAAGATTATTACCTCCAAGGGTACCTGTGAAGCCTAAATACAAATAGCAACGATCAGGGATATCAAACATGTGGCAACGCCTTTTTAAAAAATATTAAAATCTGTCTTTCTTTTGTTACTTGCAAGAGAGAAAACAAATGTCCATGTTGCAGGGAACAGCCAGGACTATGGGAGGAAGGCTGAGGTGGAGGATTTTTAGCATCCCCTGCTAGTTTTACTGCCAACACTCACAGAAAGCATTTTACCCACAAGGGGGAGCACGAAGTAACATTTTCTAACTGAAGAACAGAGGTCAACAAACCCTTAAAAAGGAAACAGCCACTACAAAAAAAGAATGACCTCCACAAAGCTAAAGGAGGAAAACAGAATTAGATGGTCATGAGATGGGATAATGACAGATTTCAAGTACTGATCATGGCTGAACTTCAGGCAGTACTTGCCATTTATCCCAGCATCAGACCTATTTCAACCATACGATTTCAAACCGTGAGTTGTGCGCCACAGCCATGTGCTTTCTTAACCATGGTCACAGGATCAGAAAGTCGCAAGATGGCATACACATGACATTTTCACGTGGTCCAGTCTTGGCATCAGTGGAAGCTCTTGAAGTTACCAGTGCACAGGAATTAGGTCTTCAGGCTTGTAATTCACTTTAGGTGGATCAGGGGATGGAAAGCTCTGGATACACAGAGTGTATCCTGCTCTTCTTCAAACACTGAAAACTTAACAGAGGCTTCACAGAAAGGCTTTACCTGACAATGTTTAGAATCCTTACCTCTCAGTGACAGATTTCTGAGATTAACCCCAAGAACCGCAGGAATTTTTTGGTTTTTACTATGTCCTTCCCTCCACTTCTACAAACAATTCTAAAAAAATCTGTGGTGTTGCTACACAGTTAATTGTTCAGCACTCCCTAAAACCTCTAACAGCTGCTACATTGTGGTCCTTTCTTAAGTGGAGTATTAGATATAGACCAAGTAACCCCGGGTCTCAATAAGCAAGGTGCTTCATTTACAAGCTCTGAATAATGGCAGTCAACTGAATTACCATGACACACAGTTACAATTTAAACGCGCTCCAAAAATGTAACAAGATTTCCATCTTTATCACACACAATGCAACCCAAGCACATCAAAATGCGAAGATCTGCAGAACGTGCCTGTGAGAGCTGAAGATCCATGTCTCCATTATTGCTGCCAGCACCTGCTTCCAGTTCTGAACTGCTCCGATATGTGACAGCAACTTTTTACATTTGATTTGATTTAACCATGTGCGACATAGGATTGATTTTCTTAAGCTGACACTAGACTACAGCATTAGTACCAGTAAACCATCCCTGGAGGTGTTAAAAAAATGGGTACAGTGTTTCGAGACATGGTCTAGGAGTTAGGGAGATGCTGCATGAAGGATGGGCTAGATGATCCTAGAGGTCTTTTCCAACCTGAATGATTCTAAGATTCTATGAAACTTGCATTTTCTTATTAAATTAGGCACTCAGCATAACTGCAATACATGATTCAAACTGCTAAAGCGTACTTTTAGGATGGGCATAAAGTACTTACATCAAAGTATGCTCCTGCATGTTCTAGTATCAGCTGGGTAGAATCTGGCTTATTTTTACAGTAAGTAACGTACATTTGGAATTTGTCTGCCTGCAGAACAAAATGCAAATTTACACAAGTTAGCAGAGAGCATCATTTCTGTCTCAAAAGTTTTTATGCAGTTATCAGAAAGCACATCTTCTCTCTCAAGAAACTGAGCTGTACAGAATTATGCTCCCATTCAAACTGGCAGCATAAGAAAATATATCAGACAAGTAAGACTGAAAAGAACAGTAATGTATGCAAAAGTAGATTATTCATAGCTAAGACAAAGATACCAAACCAAATCTGAATGCAGGTTTAGGCAACTTGCATACACTTTAAGAGCAGCTAAGAACTGGCATCTGACAGCAGTGCCTTAATTTTTTTTTTCCCAGTTAAAAATACATGTTTTAATTCAAATTTGAAGAGGTACTTTTACAAATTCAAAAAGGACCTAAAAGCAAGAATCTATCCCTTCATGCTTCCTATCTCCCCCTTGTTACTTCTAAACAGAAGTCTGACTTCATTACCCAAGTAACGAAACAGTGTCCAACATCTTCTGGTAACTGTTCATATTTTTCCAGCTCCTTGAGGAATATACTATGGGGAGAAAAGAAACAAATAGTATAAGGCACATGAAACATTTTCATTAGAGCAGCTGATATTGATCTATTGTCTGTGAACAAAGGTGACCAGAAAACTTGCTGTAATTCATATCAACAGCATGAGTTAAAGAAAAATAACAGGAATGGACAAAAATACGTAGTAGCAGAACTAATACAGAATGTAATTCAATCCAAATTCTGATGTGAAGATCAAAAATTGATCCAGCAGACATGCAGTTAACAAATAAGACTACACAAAAACTTAATAACTGCTGCTGTTCTCCATCAAGAAGGCTTCCTACTGTTTCAGTTCCAAGAAAAGTTTAGCTTTCCTCTCAAGAGAAAAAGGAGGTGACTTGCTTTTTGGCTGCTCAGGTTAACACAAAGCAAAAACTGTAAAATCAGGTTCTGGAATGTGGTAGGTATATTTTGTAACTTAAAAGAATCATAATCCAATACAGACACCAATGAATTAACAAAGGTGGTGGAGCTGCTCTTCATGTGCCAGAGCAACTGAAATGAATTGAGCTTTACGTCTAGGGGGGACCTTGAAAGCTTACAGGTGAGAATGAAGGGGCAGGCTAACATGGGTGATGATGTTGTGGGTGTTCGCTACAGGCCACCAGACCAGGAAGAGGAAGTGAATGAGGCCTCCTACAGACAGCTGGAAGTACGCTCAAGATCACACGCCCTGGTGTTTGTGGGGGACTTCAATCACCCTAATATTTGCTGGAAAGGCCACACAGTGAGGCATGCACACACAACATCCTCATAGGTAAGCTCAGAAAGTGTGGGTTAGGTCAGTGGACAGTAAGGTGGATTGACAGTTGGCTGAATGACAGAGCTCAGAGGGTTGTGATCAGCAGTGCAGAGTCCAGTTGTAGGCTGTCTTGGGTTTGGCTGTGGTGAACTAGCTAGTGGTGTTCCCCAGTGGTCAGTACCAGGTCCAGTCTTGTTCAACATCTTCATCAATGACCTGGATGAAAGGATGGAGTGTATCCTCAGCAAGTTTGCTGATTATATGAAACTGGGAGGGGTGGCTGACACACCAGAAGGCTGTGCTGCCATTCAGTGACACCTGAACAGGCTAGAGAGCTGGGCACAGGGGAAGCTGATGAAGTTCAAGGACAAGTGTAGAGTCCTGAACCCGGGGAGGAATAACCCCATGAAGCAGTAAAGTTAGGGGCTGACCTGGAGGAAAGCAGAGAGAAAGACCTTAGAGTCCTGGTGGACAAGTTAATTATGAGCCAGCAGTGTGCTCTTGTGGCCAGGAAGGCCAATGGCATCCTAAAATGCATTAAGAAGAGTGTGACCAGCAGGTCGAGGGAGGTTCTCCTCCCTGTCTGCTCTGCCCTGGTGAAGCCGCATCTGGAGTATTGTGTCCAGTTCTGGACTCCCCAGTTCAAGAAAGACAAGAACTACTGGAGAGAGTCCAATGGAGGGCTACAAAGATGATTAAGGGACTGGGACATATCTCTTACAGGGAAAGGCTGAGAGCCCTGGGGCTGTTTAGCTTGGAGAAGAGAAAGCTGAGAGGGGATTTGATCAATGTTTAGAAATATGTGAAGGGTGGGTGTCAAGAGGATGGGGCCAGTCACTTTCCAGTGGCCAGTGACTGGACAAGGGGCAATGGGCACAAACTGGAACACAGGAAGTTCCATTTAAATGTAAGGAAAAACTTCTTTACTGTGAGGGTGACAGAGCCCTGGAACAGGCTGCCCAGAGAAGTTGTGGAGTCTCCTTCTCTGGAGACTTTCAAAACCTGCCTGGATGTGTTCCTGTGTAATCTGCCCTAGGTGAACCTGCTTTGGCAGTGGAGTTGGATTAGATGATCTCCAGAGCACCCTTCCGACCCCAACCATTCTGGGATTCTATGAAGGAGGGAAGATTCACAGCAAGACTTCTCTACAGAGATCCGCACAGGAACCATTCCACTCAGAAGAAAGGTAGTGGATAAGCCTCTTTCTCCATACTCAAGTAAATGTAACAATGGTGCATCATCTCCATAGAAGCTTTGACAAGCCAAGAAAGAGCAGGGAGCCCTACTCCTTCATACTAGTAATCACACTTGGAAACCAGGAATGAGGGTTCTGAAGGCATGAGAGAACCTTAAATTCGTATTTGTGCTGTATCTGTATTCTATTGAGTTCAGTGGTTTCCATCTCTTCAGAACAACTGGAAAAATTACAGCAATATTTTAATGTATCCAAGTGATTTGTTAAAAGCTGAAAGGTGTCTACAACTGAAAAACACAGTTTCTACTGGTGTGCCTACCTGTCTGCAAAAAGGAACAACTGAAACAATTTAACAGTGTGAGAAGAAATCCTTTAGATGTTTAATGGAAAAGCATCCACTATTCATAAGCACAGTATTTTCATTAGGAAATCCCTCAGGTCATCGTTTGGATTTAGCAGTAATATGGAAATGGAAGATAAGTTACTCACTTATTGTGGAACTCATAGATTTCCTGCATGTTTCCAAAGATAATGTGTTCTTTGTTTACAATACCAGGTGGGATCTCCTCGACTCCGCTTGTCATTTCCCATAGATATGTCTGCCCCGAAGAAAAAAGATGCATGAAAAGTCATGATAAACTCTCAACAGAAGCACCCAGCTACCCGTAAACATGCATTCCTACAGAGAAACTTGGGAAAGATCACACAGCACCGTCATCTCCAATTGTGACAGTACCTGTTGTGTCCAATATACCTTGTGATTTTGACAGCAAAATTCAAGTTCTAAAACTGACAATTTAACATAGTCCCTGAGACTTCATCATTTACAATGCATAGTGTTCTTGACAACCTCTAATGCTTCAGGATATTCCTTATCAAGGTCATGCCTGCAGTTTATAAGTTCATGCTTTGTGCAACAGCTAACACTGAACATTACTTGCTTCAGCAATTACTGGGCACTTTTCCATGGAATCTCTCTGAATTTCTATTCAAAAAGTCAGCTAGTAGCAGAACATGTGATACAGATAATAAGAGAATTAACAGAAGCTCTTCTCTATTGCTAGCAAAGCAAATAGAGTAAACCTCCCCCTTTCCCCTCCCCTCTCCAAAACAAAAAACCCACACATTTATGAATTGGGAAAGGAGCAAATGCTGAAACTCAGTCCTGACAAAAGCAGAACGTACAGGATGAATTCCAAACTGGCTCTTACCAGATGTAACTCTAAGTTTCTTCTTAATAGCAGAAAAGATACTTAAATTGATCCTATGTCTGCAAATCAATCATGCTTGACTGTTAAAACCAGAAAGAAACAGAAAGGCACAGATTCCATCCTGTCTTTAGAGATTAGTGAAAGAAAGAAAACTTACATCCATGCATTCCCGGAGATCTCTCACGTAAGCCTTTTCTGTCTGAATTAGCTCAGCCATAATGAACCTTAGGTGACAACAGAAAGAATAATCAAATCTCAGTCTGTTAGATCATTACAAATGTATAATAACTCAGAATACATCTTTCTTCTCATCAGCTTTTGCTTTTTCCACTGCTGCAAGAAAAATCTGAGAACTGAAATGTGAAGAGAGACAACAGATGAAGGAATCCTAAGAGGTAACATCCCTCCATTACTAAACAGCACAAAGAGAAATGGTGAAGGAGATGGAATTTTTTTCTCAAATGCTTTTCACTTGATACAGTCATTTAACTGTTGTCCCCCCTCCTCCCCTTACTCATTTGTTTTACATTATTTCTAAAAAGAAGAAAAGGATGCTAAAAGCAATCTAACATAGTTTTGAAAGTTTAAGATTCTGACATGCTAGAATTATATGTGAGAACAAGCATGTGAATAAAAGGCAATGGGAGCTATTCAGTAATATCACTCTTTTTACCATTTATCAAGTTCTAAGCTGCCAAACAAGCCACGACAGTTGTTTCATTATCAGGACTGACTTATGCATTCTCACTGATTATAAATAAATAAACGTATTACTCTTTCCTGCGGGCAGACTTTCGTTTTTCTTCATTAAGCTCATGAGCGGCATCACGCAGTTTCACCTCTGACCCGGGAACACTGGCTGGGATTATATCCAGCTGCAAGCTTTTGCTCTTTATAAAAGAAAGGAAGAATTGATTAAGGAAGGAGACAGGAGAAAACAATAGCTAAATCAAATGCAAGCAAAGCTTGTTCGTCTGTCATCACACTCAAATTTCTCTTACCGATTTATTGGAATCGGAGGAAATACCAAGAGCTTTCTCTAAAGAGGTCCTGTATTTCTCCATGCGCAGGGAAAAGTCTCTGTACCTCTTATCCACTGCTGTGACACATTTTTTAATCTCTGTTGCATGAGCATGCCCTTTTTCACAAAAGCCATCAGCCAGCTGTATCAACAACTTCACCCTCTCTTTGGTTTGCTATGAAAACAGGAAAATATCAAACAGTTACTAGCTCTACCTGTCATGAAGGGGGTCATTTTGCTTAACCTGCTACTAAGTGCAGTTGGAGAAGCTACCAAAGGAGCCAGCTTCCTCCTCTCTCTTCCCAGAACTCCTTTAAACAGATACCTTTTTTAAATAAAAATAGCAGAAGATGAATATTGATTTCCTTGGGTTTTATTACTGCATGACTAGAAGCAGGTTGTTTATTTTTCTTTCAAAAATGTGCTCCATATCTAACCCAGAGATTAAATTCTGCTGGGCAAGCTCTTCAGAGCATGGGTGTTCTCCTCACATCAATACCAAGGGGTTTTGATGCCAAAGAGGATATTCTGTTCATTACTACTGAAGCACTGGTATGGGCCGGACTGGGCCCACAGCCTCAAGAATCCACCTCCTTTAGACTGAAGCGTTGAGACGGAGATAAGTCTTGTTACATGTTTTACACTTTACTGGATTAAGACTATATTCTTGAGATAGCTTTTATACTACCTTTTGTTGTCACACAGTTGTTTGAGAGAAATGAAGAGAACAAGTAGCTACCACCAGCTCTGTTAGTAAGTGCTTTTCCCAATTAACAAGCTGCCCAAGACTACACACTTTCTTTTGTGTAAATCATAAATCCACCCACAATGGATGAGTTTATACCTCCACCTCTCTCTCTGATACCACGTCAGAGTAAAGTCTCCCGACAGGCCCCTTGGTAACAGAAAGTTAAGCAGTAAGTCAATAAAAGCTTGACTTTTTTACATTAGTTGAAAAATCAACAGTGTTTGTCCTTTTTTTTTTTCTTTGAAATTCTTTTTCTTTCCTAATGGTCTCTCATCCCAGCACTTCTTTTCACTATGGAATTAGCAAAAGCTAATCCATCCTCCCAACAGGTAGTGAAATGCCAAGGGAGTGGCACTAACAACATCCTTTCTAAAGAGGCACCCACGTCATCTGCTGACTGCCAGAGGAAGCAAGGGCAGCAGTGGTGCTCTGCATGCTGGAAGGCATACAGCAGAGCAGAGGCTGGAGCAAAACCCAGAAGGAAGAAAATCCAGGTTTGAAAAGCAGAAGTGATCTCTGTTCTCTCTGGATTCTCTTTTCTTCCTTCCTGTATGTCCCATGATCAAGTCCATCTCTAAGACTCTTCTCAACTGAGGTGGTCCTTCAGGCAAATGAACACTTGCTGACTTTCCTGGGCTCTATTATTTCTCTATGAAGACTGTCATGCACCAGTTGTCTGTCTTTCGTATGTGAAAACTGGTAAGCCTCACAAGTGACATCTGCATCTCTGTATAGGCCTCCCGAGATGTGGAGTAACACAATGCTGCCATGGCTCAAAAAGTTACAGCAGAATCATAGAATGGCCTAGGTTGGAAGGGACCTTAGAGATCATTTAATCCACCCTCCCTGTCACGGGCAGGGACGCCTCTCAACTAGATCAGGCTACTCAAGGCTCTGTCCAACTTGGCCTTGAACACCTCCAGGGAGGGGGCAGCCACAACATCTCTGGGCAATTTATTCCAAAGTCTTGCCACCCTCGTACTGAAGAATTTCTTCCTAAGATCTAATCTAAATCTATTCTCCTTCAACTTATACCCATTACCCCTTGTCCTATTAGTGGACGCTCTCGTAAAAAGTCCCTCCCCAGCCTTCCTGTAGGTTCCCTTCAGGTATTGGAAGGCAGCTATTAGGTCCCCCCGAAGTCTTCTCTTTTCAAGACTGAACAACCCCAGCTCCCACAGCCTGT
>VZZY01019831.1:24552-40924 GCA_013400335.1 Eurystomus gularis | reverse complement strand
CATTTCTCAAGCCTATCAAGGTCCCTCTGGATGGCATCTCTTCCCTCAAGTGAGTCCACGGCACCACAAAGTTTGGTATCGTCGGCAAACTTAGTGAGGGTGCACTCAATGCCGTCGTCCATGTCGCTGACAAAGATGTTGAACAGCACTGGACCCAGAACAGAGCCCTGAGGAACACCGCTTGTCACTGGTCTCCATGTGGACTTCGAGCCATTGACCACGACTCTTTGAGTGCGACCATCCAGCCAGGTCTTTATCCAGAGCGTGGTCCATCTGTCAAACCCGTGTCTCTCCATTTTAGAGACAAGGATGTCATGTGGGACAGTGTCAAACGCCTTGCACAAGTCCAGGAAAATTACATCGGTTGCTTCTCCCACGTCAACCAGCGCTGTAGCTTTGTCGTAGAAGGCCACTGAATACTTTTGATATAATGAGTAACCTAACAAGTAAAGCTTTAATTTTTCTACTATCTTCTAATTAAATCACAGCTGAATAATACTATGCCCTGTTGTATTATATATCCTAAATGAACATGCAGTAATCCACAGGCTTGAGGACATAAATGCAGAAATCAAAGGCCCTGCAAGGTTTGTAGTTGTTTTTTTAAAACATTTTAAAGCTATCTCACTACGATTTTATTATAGGAAACCAAGAGCACATAGGTCTCATGGAGCTCCAGTAACAGGGATGAACTTCTGATTACCTTTTGGTTATTCTGTTCCCAGCAAAAATACAGAGAGAAAGCCACTGCAAGTAAATAAATCTTAATGGACACATCCTTGGGGTTTCTTTTGGAGGGAGGTGGGAATTTGGGTTGTTTTGTTTTTTTTAAAATCTTACATAATTTTATTTATTTAGTATACCTTTGCTGTGATCTGAAATTCTTCATGTTCTTTTAACAGCTCTTGAGTGTGCTGGATACTGGAGCCAGTGGAAGTATGTGTGGATAAATAAAACTCTCCATTGTCATGAATCCATTCCAGAGCCTAAATGAAGCAATAATGAAGGAACAGTAAGAGAGAGGGCAACACACTTTTGCCAGTAGAAACCATCTGTAATCAGTATTTCACAAATACAGATTGGCCACAGGCAAATTTTACTCTATGTCATTTGTGGCAATCATCTAATACCTCTGCAGTTTCAAACAGTTCGTAACTCCGAAATAATTCACTTCGTCTATTGCAGCAATGCTTAAACAACTGACAAATGAATCTGAACACTTCAGCAAAGTCCACTACTAAAAGACTACAGCAAGGTTCTAACTGATTATGTCTGCAGTTTTGTAAGTATACTCCCCAGCTGAGCAAATACCACTTTTTTGGTGCAACACAGGACAGCTGTACTCAGAAAGAGGCATTTTCCAACTTGTAAAAATATACATAAGACTGCCAAATGTGTAGGCTACACTTTCCAAGCACTTAAGATTTAACTATCATTTCACTCTTTAGTTGACATGTGTCCCAGCCACATGTATAGCATAGTCTGTAGTTACATGTACTCCTAGAAATTAAACTTGCAGCAGAGAAGGAATGGTGAGATGTATCAGTTAAACCAATTATTGTAGGTAGTAAAAGACAAGAACTAAGAACTGCAAACTAAAACCATTCCCCTTCCACATCCTGGCATCTTGCACTCTCACTGTGATGAACCATGCTGATCCAAGTTATTATCCGTGTGCTATCAACATTAATATTTGCTGTCCTTACATATAACTCGGTGGTTGTGAGGAATCCTACTCTCCGGCTACTAGAAAAACAGAGAGTCCTCTCAAACTGCCGCATTACATTAAAAATAAAAAAATCTAACTGAAGACTAACATTATCAAGTTGTTTTGCAGCTCTAAATACAGGTCACTACAGCAGTATGAAGAGGCCCGTGAACATGGAAACTTCTTGGTTCTGACAAAGTCAGTATCAGGTGTTCAAAGAGTTTAATACAGCTTGCTTGGAACCGTCTTGTTATTAAATGTATGTATACCTTCTGTGTCTTCAGTAAATGCATACAGCACTAGGCAAAAATTTAATGCCCCAAGAGAAAAAGTTGTGGATTGCTACTGAGTCCTCATTCTTCCTTTTATGTCTCAATACTTACAGTTTACTTTTTTATCTATGCGTATTACCAAGAACAGGAAAAGTTTTATCTTGGTTGACAGCAGGCAGGTATTTTTCAAGAGCAACTTTACACTGAATCAGAAAAGGCATCGTCTGTATCGTAATTTAAGCTCATCAAGGCTGTGACTGAACAACTTTGATTCTCTTCCTTCCACTTAGGACGCTTTTACCTCTTGGTGCAAAACCTAAAGTGAGTAGAAAACCTTCAAAATTCAACACTGGATGTGAATGCCAGGATGCCATTTACCTAGTCACATACTAGTGCGAGATGGAAGCCTGGTGAGATGGGCATACACTTTTCAACTGTTCCTGATGGAAACAAACCAACAACTCTCGGATTACTGTCAAGAAAAGGGGTACTTAGCCAACCACCTGTACGATACACCTTGGCATTCTAATGTCAGTCTTTGCAAGTGAAGACTGATATGGACAAGTATCATGGCTATCACTCATACTGTAAACAAGATTTATTTTTATACTTCTTACTTTCAACTTTTTAACCTCTACCTTTTAAAATTTGGTTTATTATACAATGCAGGAACGAACAGAAATAAAAAACCTTCCCCTTGCCCAATGTTGCCCTTTTATAACTTTTTTCAGATCTCTAGAGCCACAGTATGACAGAAAGTTCATCTGGATATTAATTCCCACAGTTCAGATCAACTCTCATTTCATATAAGGATCAGGACTGTATGTTGATGGCACATATCACAGCACAAGAACTAGAGAAAACAATTTAGTGATCAGGTGATCCCTTAACCCTAGAAGGTCCTTGCAAACTACTATGTTATCTGCTCCCATTGCAGGGCATCAAGTACTGAAAGCTCCAAGAATGGGTTCTTCCCACATCCAAAAAAAACCTAAATGAAGACAGCAACATTTCCATTTTTTGGCTAATCCCTGTGGACTCCATATAAGGTTTGGTTTGCTTTTCAATGACTGAACTGGTGATTGCTGAAAAATGAGATTTACAATGAAAATGCTGACAGATCTTTATCTCCGGTGATTGACTATCAGTCAGTAATCTCTATACAAAAGGAAGTAGGCCATGTGCTTGGCAGAGGGTGGAGCTAAGGTTAGTCAAAAGTGGGGTGGGGGGCAGCAAAGGGGTGCTCTTGTGGTTTTAAAGAGGTATCAATCTTTAACTTCACAATTTATATTGCATTGCTTTTTTTGTGGAAGCATGAAAGACAGACTTTAGAAAACTTTTGAGAGATCAAAACACACCACTAGTATTTAAACCCCTGTCTACCCTGACTGTCAGAAAGGAATACAAGATTTTGAGTCCTTTAAAGTAGATCCAACTATATTTCACACTAAGGGTGTTGGGTCCTTTTCTGCAGAACAGGAACAGATAGCTTCCTTTCTTTGTCCTATATCCAGTTAAAAAAATGAAAGCTTAAAAAGCCATTTCAGATCACTCCAGTTACTAATTTTGCCTTGGAAGCCCCTATTCATTTTTATGGCTTACGTTTGATTAGTGCAGGGGATTTTCTTTGTGCATGGTAGTTACTTATTAGGTCTTTCCAGACTGATAAATTCAACAAAATACAAAGATCGATCTACCATGCAAGAAATCATGAAACCAAGCACACGCAGAACTGCAAAACCAAAAGCATTCAATTATTATAGTTTAGTGAGTTATCCAACTTGTCAGTTTTCTAGAACTGCCAGTCAACTTAATTAGGTGTTTTTTTCCCCCCTCAACGTCTGAGAAAAATGTTGTCGCCTGTTATTTTCCTGGTCAAATTAGGTGTCTGTGTAAAATTTAACAAGCATCACAATTTGTCAGATACAAGCTTGCAGAAATGAGATTTGCCAGTACTGGATCAACCTGACAGAAGCAAAACACTACCTTTAAGTTACAGCAGTAAAGACATCCTGCCCCAACGGATTTAGTAGTTGTGTTTTAAAAGAAAAGCCAATCATTTCACTTGCTCTCTATTTTAATAAATGATCTTTCAGTCATTTGAAATATTGAAGTCAATGGCAAGTCTGTTATTATGGGACAAGTCAGTGTATGTCAAACATCTACCACACTGAAGAGGATTTTCTTATAAAATCCTCACCTGTTTGGCACTTCTTTCAAACACCACATACTGTTGGCATTGATCAAGACGTCTTTTACGCATGGTCCAATAATGCAGCACACGGTTCTCCCTCTGGAAGAGTTCATTCAAGATATCTGAGGAAATGCAAATAGTTTCAACAGAGGTTATGACAGTCAATTTTGAACTATCACATTAAAATCAGCACAATAAAGTACTTTATACTGTAGGATTTACAATACACTTACTCTTTCTGTTACTGTTTTGTTCTTTCTCCTGATACTCATGAAACAGTGTTCCTTTTTCATTACTATTTACAGAAATGTTGGGTAAGGAAACTAGAGATGCAATTAAAACTTACTATTGAAACCTTTTTTCTCTCACATTTTCTTTACGGGGGCTGCCAATGCTTATAACAGAACTGAAAATGTAGGCTGATAAAGATGGTTCTTGACAGGGTCTCCTCAGAAGGAACGACCATGCACAAATAATCACAACATGCTTAACATCTCATAGTAATAATAATTAAAGAAAAGGTTTTCTGAATAAACCAGTCTCCTATAAAATATTTTAATAATTTAATACATAAGGGCAAATATGTAACCTTAAGTCACTACAAGAACAAATACAACATAAGCAGATATTAAATGTACAGAAACTCAAGTAATAAAAAATACACAATTACCAAGTTTGTAATTCCCCTTAAAAAAAAACAAACAAAAACAAACCAAGACTTGTTCAGTGAGCCTTGAGAGAATTTCCAGGTAACTGAATAATTAACTCCACAATTTGGTATTTCATTCCAGAGTATCAGAAACCGGCTGTGATCACACCCCAATTCCACCATTAATCCTCCAGTTCCATAAGTCTGGCTTGTAAATTCTTCCTGGATAGCAAAGTCCTTCTGCTTACAATATGCAGAAGATTTCATCTGAAGTCTGCTTCTTTAATGTTTATTTTTTTTTTTTCTTCAAACAAAGAAATCCTAGCAGTTTCTTGTGAAGCTCACTTTACCCACTGCTTCTCCCAGAGCAGCAGCCCTACTAGACTTAGTAGCTACTGCAAACCCAGACAGCAAGCTGAAGTATGTGCAAATGGTGACACTGAATGCCTCTACCAGGTGGTTCTGTCAGAAGTGCACAGAACCCAAGGGGAGGTCTACTAGCAGCAGCAGGCACCACAAAAAAGGCTCATTCTTCACAACAACACTTTGCTTGCTCTTCTACTTATACCCACACAGGCTATTTTCCATAATTATGAACGGAGGCTCTCAGGTGCTAGGCCAGTAAAGACCTCTGCATTCCCCTTCCCCACTGTCTGGGTTCACCATGCCTTACATCCCAAAAGCTAACAACTTGAAAGAAATAGTTTGACAGAGAAGCTAAGCTAAAAGGAGCTGGAGGGGAAAAGCATCTCTTTCTAGCAGTGATCTGGGACCAATGACAACAGTTGTCACAGATTTCTTAGGGATTATGAAACCTGAGTGCCTCACTGCCAACATCCTCCTGCTTGGAAGCACCATATTCCCACTTGCCACAGAGTGTTGAGATCACCCAGGACTTGCTTTTGCTTGGAATCTGGTCACAGTGGCCAAGATTCTTCTCCTGCTGGGCAGGTGACCCTCAAATACATCTCAACTGATCTGTGCCTTTGCCAAGCCATGAGCTGATCTGCTCTGAGCCTCACCTGCTTTCTCAGTTCAATTTCTGCCTTACGCCAACTCCAAAACACTTGCTCAGAATATACGCCAGATTTCAGGGGGTGGGAGGGAGGTGCAGGGATGGGACTCAATTGTCATTATACAATGCAATACACCCAATTGGACACACCATATAAAGAGACATCTTGATAGTGATGCAAGCAAAGTAGCTCTGACAAAGAGCAAGCAAGGTGAATTTAGCTAATTGGAACAGCAATTGTTCTGTCAGAACACGATACAGATGGCAAGCCAGTGAGATATTTGGCTGGGCACCATTAGTGCTACTGTCATTAATTTCTTGGACTCACAAGGAAGAGAAAACAAATTCTATAAAATAATCAAAGGAAATTATAGAACATCAATATTTAATACTAGGTTTGGATGAGCAGCTCTACCTCAAGCCGTCTGCACTGTAGTGCCTACCGTTGCCATTATCTTTGATTCCAACATTTGCTAAGATCGTTTCTAAACTTTCAGTTTATCACAGAATCGCTGTGGTTGGAAAAGACCTTTAAGATCACCAAGTCCAACCATTATGTATCTCTACCAGGCCTGCTTCTACTTATTCTTCAGGCTTGGAGAGCTTTCAGCTGTCTCTATGCATCCTGCACTCTCTGTCAACCTCTCTAAAAAGGTAAACACCGCTAGACAAGTTCCTGCACTATGTTGCAGGCCGTACAGCAGAAGACAGAGGTAACAAAGAAGCATCGGAAATTAGCAGCAGAGGCAAAGATGAAGCTACTCCATTTCTGAACTTACAGGAATTGTCACTGAATCCACCTGCCACAGAACAGCTTCAGGCCACAACTCCTTCCTAGAATTCAGCTTTAGCACGGTGTCTGATCCAGTATTTGGATACCCTTAACTGCAGGTCAAGGAAATTATTTACACTGGTATGAAGGGACAGAAGGACACCTCTCAGAGTTCAGTACCACCATGATTCCTGTTTCCCATGAAGCATGTGCTTAACTAAACTTTCCCTAGATTAAGACATCGCTTTTCTAGATACTATAATCTGCAGCTGGGAATAAAGATCAACTATGCCACTGCATTAGGTTTTCAAAAAACATTCAGCAGTTCTGCAGAAACTCAAGGTTACTTAAATTTTTTAAGTGTTCATTTATATACTATAGCCACAGTCTGACACATCACATACGCCTAAGCATGAGTGTGGAATGGTGCAGCAGAACACATGTAACCTCTATTTCACCAAAATGAAATAAACTCTTATTTTTTTCCTCTATTTAGAAAAGAGATGAAAAAAAATTTTTTTTTTTCCTTACATGTATATTTCAACAGGAAGATGAGAGTGAACTTTTAAATCATTTGGTCAGCTACCACCATACCATATCTAAAAGGAAGGAGTCCTTGCTAGTTTTCTCTTGACTCACGTAACTCCTAATCCCGTTATCATGCTCAAAGTTTCAACTGCCACAATCCATTTCCTTAAGAGTGAAAAGTATCGCAAATACCCTATTATCTTTCCCACAAAAAAATTTCAATATTGGGAGATTTCCAGTTTGAGTACTGTCAGATACATGGGTGAGTTTAACACAAACTGTTTCCCTCTTGTAGTAAAGTGAAGCAGTGAGCATGTGCTTTTCTAATAGAGTCATCAAGTGATCTAGAGTAGAAGTGACCTCTGGAGGCCATCTGCTCCAATCTCCTCCTCAAAACAGGACTAACTTCAAAGGGGACTTGTTCCAATGAATTCTATAGATTCCCAAGAGCAGAGATCACGCTACCTCTCTGGGCTACCCGCTTTACTCAGTGCTTTCTCACTTTTGCTGTTAACACTTTCTCCTTATATCCATTCATAATTTTCCTTGCTGCAACTTCCTCCTCCTGTCCTATTGCCACGTTCCTCTGAGTTTGGCTCCATCCTCTGTGAAACTCCCCTTTGGGTAGCTGCAAGCAGCAATTAATTATCCAATTGGACTTCTCTGGTTTTGAGTCTGTAGCGTGGCCTGAGTGTTCAGTCGCAGCTTCAAAACACATTGAGCAAAGTATGACTGGCAAATACATTAGTAAAACACAATACTTATTTCTGAATCTCTGATCTCTGTTCTGCCTGCCTCACCCATCAGTTATGCACACCCTACTAATTTCTGTACTTCTGTCCCTGAAAGCCCTACAGATTTCTGTTTACTCCTTTTCCCACAGAACATGTTACACCTTAAAGCTGCGCTACATTGAACTAATCCTAGCAAAAGGCAAGCCGCATGTAACAGTTCTTCACTGCCTCACCTCAGCTACTACCTATCAACACATCTAATTTAAACAGGATGTCAGTTATCCTGTACTTCATGAAGTTCCTTAATACTGATTCAGCTATACGAAGGGCCCAAGGGCATTGTTCAAGGGATTATCTTGTATCACGCTGGCACTCCCAAGGAACTCACAGAAGGCACCACACTAAGACACTGAGTAAGCTTACAGCGATCAGCTCCCATTTGGCTTCAGACCAAACATTATCATATGGAAGTTTACTATCTTATTTTCTCAACAAAAGCAACACATTTGAGTCTCAAATTGAAAGAAGATTTAAGTGTAAGCAGGAGATAAATAAATTCAAAGCAACTTCATTAGGGTATAAGTTAATTTGACAACTGGCAGCTCCTTCAAAGCGTGCGAGTAATTTTAATTATTTCCTGTTAAGCCTGACAAGACTCTTTTCACTTGGGCAGGCTTCACTCCCCCGTCATCACACACACCACAGCACGTGGTGATCACATTCTTTGGAGAGAAAAAGAACAAGAAACCCCTTACTTTTGACTTGTTGTTCCGGTGCTTTGATGTGTGTCACCATCCCCGGCATGTTTACGCTGTTCCTGTGCAGGTATTTCAGGAAGACATCAGCATTCCTCCGAGCCAGTGTGCAAGCCTGGAAAGTCAGCGGTATTACTTTATTTGAAGATGCACAAATGCACATCCAGAAAGAGAGGAAGGACGTTCCTCACTGCCCTTTTATGCATTTCCCACCCTCTCCAATTTCAGAAAGTGCTGCTTGTTAAATCCTTCTACAAGTAAGCCAATCCAACCATTAAAAAAGTTTTCCCAACAAAGAGCAGTTAATCCTTACTTATCTGGCAGGGGAAAAAAAAAAAAACACAAACCCAAAACAACAACCCCAAAGAAAATACCATTCTTTTTTATCTGAAGATCCTGAAAAGCAATTACCTGCTCTAGAGCTTTCGGTATGACTCAGAGTTCACAGAGAAGTTTGGTTTGTGCATGTGCCATGTGCTACTTGAAGTTATTCATTGTGTAAACGGAGTGCACATGCTTATGTACCCCAAAACATCCACCAGTACTTTAAACAAAAAGTAAATGCTCCCAGAAGTGCTAAAATGTTAAGACATACCCTTAAAATATTAAGACAAGGCCTTCAGAGCTTTCAGTCCTCACTGCTGTATCGGCAATACTCAGCTGCCTTCTTCATCTTAATATACACTCAGTACTACATATAGGCTGGCTGTGCTTTTTTAATAAGCAGAACATGAAACGCTACTTTAAAAGGTTAGATACAATAGCACGGTTCAATCCAACAACAAAGACAGTAGTAAGTCATTTCTCATTGTTTTAAAGATTGGTAACACTCTAGCTGCAGAAAGATCTATCTGACAGTACGCTTCGAGCTATGCTAATGTGTTTTTGAATGTTCTCATCTGTGCACTGAGAACAAAAAGGCTTTTAATAAAAGTAAGTTCTACACTCTTAGTAGTCTTAGGTGATGCAGGAAAAAGCCTTTGGTTACAGGGTTAGTTACACTGCTTTGCAAGCACCTGTTACACATTTATTCAGTATTATCAATAACCTTCTTCACTAGGATATTAGCTGAAATGAAAACCTTTCACTTATCTGCAGACTATTACATGAACCCAACTACTCCCAGATGCTTGTCTAGCAACTTCCTCCTTCCGTACTCTACTGTAGGCCAAGTACATCTGAGAGCTGCTCTGATGCACAGGCAGCAATGGCACTATGTGACTGTCACTTCTCTTCCAAAGCAGAAGCCTTTACGCATTCTTTAGAAAGACAGTTGCTCAAAGCAGTGGATCCCAGTTCCTCTTCAGTCACAGTAGGAGACCTGACGTCTATTGAAATTCAACAGGAAATGCATTTATAAAACTGGCTACAGTTTTATGCACTTGGCAGTATTCTCCTAATCCCTGTCAGAAGCAGTTAACGTGCCACTTCCTGCAGCTTTGTGGTTTGGGACACACCTGTAGCTTTTGAGTGGCCACTATTGCTTTCCACACACATTTCAGCACTGTAAGAGTGACCATTTGACTGCTCGCTTTCCAAGACACAGAAGACCACAAAATATCGGCAAACCTTACCTTTAGGAATGCCAAACCTTACCTTTAGGAATGCCTCCTTCTGTTCCAGGTGTTTGCTTATCATAGGAGTAACATGATCTGTTTCAGAGTTGGGACCCAGTTTGTCTGCTCCCCCACACCAGTCTTCTTCTCTCTTATATTCTTGCTCCAGGCTTTCCAGCACACTGCACACCTATCAGGAAAAACGAATCCAACTCGAATACAGCTCAGTAAGACAAAAATGTAAAACTGAAGCCAAAAAATGGAAAACCTATCTAGCCCTTACATATACCTTAGCTTCTGACATGTCTTGGCTGGGACTTAAGAGAACGCAATAGAGTTTGGCTGTAGGTCTGCAAGCATTGGCCTGCTTACGTGGAATTGCCCAGAAGGCTATCCCTATAGTTGCTCATCTTTCTCTGCCTTTGTGACTACGCAGTTCAGGGTGGGCTTAAGATACAATTGCAGAGGAAGCAACTTTGCCAACCTTCCCCCTAACTGTTCTGCAGACGAGTAGGATGAAGCTGATTTTTCTCTGGCTCCCACACAAAAATCAGAATTAGACATCTGAAGTACTTCCATTAAAACCTCTGTGCAACTTGTTTATGGTTTAGGCAAAACTTCTTGAAGAAAGAAGAAATGCAATTAAGCACTTTTACAGTGTGCTTCAGCTTGAAAATCTTTTACAAGATGTTTCTCAATTAAAAATAGGAATTTGAGGAATATTAAAGGAGAGAGTGTTAGAAGAGGCAGACAAAGATTTCAGTCTTTACCAATAATCACTGCACTTTGGTAATGTATCTTCTTTGAAGCTTGCTAACTGAAGCAACTGTAGTCAGAACAATTATACCGTAGTCTCTTAGCACTAGTATCATTTGTCCACTGTTCATTTATCATAGAATGGTTTGGGTTGGAAGGGACTTTTAAGATCACCTCGTCCAACTCCCCTGCCATGGCCAGGAACATTTTCCACTAGATCAGGTTGCTCAAAGCCTTGTCCAACCTGACTTTGCGTACTTCCAAGGATGGGTGAGCCACAACTTCTCTGGGCAACCTGTTCAGCGTTTTACCACCTGCATCGTAAAAAACTTACTTCCTTACATCTGATCTAAACATACCCTCTTTCAGTTTAAAACCATTGCTCCTTGTCCTGTCACTACAGGCCTTGGTAAAAAGTCTTTGTCTTATAAGACCCCTTTATATATTGAAAGGCTCTAACAAAGCTCCTCTTTCTAAGGCAGCTAGTAAAACATTTTGCTTCTCACATTTTTTGTATAACCTCAGTTGCTATCAAATTACTAAATATAAAAAAAAAAGGTTGATGAAGTTTGGTTAAGTAACGCTGTTTTATTGACACTGAAGAATTAACAAAGGCAGACACAGATCACGTAGCATTTCTGTACCTGTTCAGAAGTTTTATAGAAGGCAACAGAGGCATTCACAAGCTTGAGACGGTCCTCCATCTTCAGCATCAGCTGTTGCCAATGGGAAGCAACCTTCTCTGCACACTCCCGGATCATATCCATATCATAGTGATTAGCCTGCAGCATTGCCTCTGCCTTCTGCTGAACCTGCAGGGCACTCTGATGTGTTTTCTGACAAGAGGTGAAAATTCAGGACTTCAGTGAAGCACTTCATTTTCTTGAAGACCTCAAAGGTTCACATTTCCACCATGCCAATGATACTTGAACGCACATGCACAAACACCCATCAACGAACAATAACTGTCTGATATTAGTCACTCCACGACTTCACTATGCAAATACAAAGGACGTAAATCCTGTAGGCATTTGTATCAAACCAACACTGGCTAGCAGCTTGCAAGCAACAGTCACTGCCTAGCATTAAGCCACACGTGGGACATCTATGTTGCAGTACGGCTTGTTACAATTATGAAATTCAGGTTGATTTTCTTTCCCTTCATGGTAAGGAAAAAGAAGATCTAAGGATGTAACTTATTTTGGCTTGATTGCTATTACTGTCCTCCCAGCTTTACAGCTGTCTTTCGCACATCAGCAGTGAGCAAATGAAGGTGCAGGCAGGCCAAAACTAAAGACAACTCTCAATTCATGGTAAGCAAATTTTTAACTGCAGTTCTCTGTGCAAAAAAATACTTGCCTGAAATCTGAAACCTCTAACTATAGTAAGTATTATATCCGAGTACAGAACAACCCGGAAAAGATAGAATTTAAGCTTACTAGTGATTTATTCTCAAATTGACAAACACCTAGAAGTCTCATGATTTTTATACTTAAGAATTACCAAAGCTCCCAAAATGAGGGTACATATAGTGCCCACTGTAACAAAACAAAAGCAACTGCCCCCCCAAAAAAAAACCAGAAGAAAGGGGAAGCATAAAACTCTGCTGAATAGCAAAGGAATGTGAAAGAGTTACTGCAAGATAGAGTACTTCTGAAAATAAGTTTCACAGTTAAGCATAAGACTGGTTACTCTTTCAACAGAAGTAAAGTTTTTTAAAAACATATGCTATACGTAATCAGTATTACTGTAAGTCCCTCGATACTGAATATAAATTAATAACACTGCATTTCAGTCAATCTTAAGATCTCTGTCTATATGGCCAATTCAATTTTCATTTGAAGAGATGACATGAAAATGGGCACACCACCACACATTTCAGTGAGTCAAACAAAAATGGAAACATGAAAGGACCATATCAGAATACACAAAAGTGACGTTTCTGTTCCATTTATTCTTAATTTTAACAATTAGCATTATATGTTGCATTCTAACAAAGGGAAACACCATTTTCAGTAAAATTGCTGTGAACAGCTATCACTTTACAAAGATGCAAAAAGGTACTGAGAAGATGTGTTCACCTGGAATTGCAGCTCCAAAATGAAGAACAAAAAACCAATCTGCCCAGTAAGTGTTTTTATCTCTTTTCCATAAGATGATTTCACCAGCTTTTCCTAAACTCGAAATACTGTTGCGTGAACCCAATGGTGCTATTGGCAAAGACTTAGGAACTGTAAGACGGGACTCCTTGACTATGGCCACTGAAATGGTGCTTTTACCTCTATTGCATGTTGAAACTGCTCATGCTCCCTCTGTAACTGTTCTGCCTCCTGCAAAGAGCTAGCAGTGATGAGCCCAGCATTTAACATGGACTCTCCATTTCGGATCCAGCCCAAAACCTGTAACAAAAGAGAAGAGCATGAAATATGCAATTCCACTGCCAACCAGCAAGAAAAGCATCATTTCTAGGGATAAAAACATTTAGGGTCACATGTAGTACTGGAATTGATGACTAAATAAATTTATTAATTATATATTTACATTATTATATATCCAATAAATGCAATGAATGACATTCACTGTGATTTCGCTTAGCTGACAATTCATATCTTTCTTTTCATACCTATCAGTCAACTATTACATGCTTGTGGGTTTCAGTTTATACTCTGAACAAGGTTGTGTTTCTGAACACCATTTTTGCCACCTGGAAAAAACGAACAAGTTACAAACAGTATTTGCCCAGGAGCCAGTGCCGGTAATGTAAATCGAGAACGTGCAGCTTAAAAAAAAGCAAATAATTTTGAATATTAATGTTGAGAAAAATGTGAGCACTGAGTGTCTTCCAATTGCTTAAAGATTTTCGGTTTTCAGAATGTGCCTTCTTTTCCACTGAAACCAGAAGAACGTTCGGGTGGGGAGAAGCCTCAGGAGGCCACCTAGTGCATTCCTTACCAACAGCACGAACACGCAACCTTCTCCCAAAAGATGTGTCTTTCACCACACTTTCATCAGACATTTTTAGCATCACAAGTCCTCTTTCTAATGTCTAGAACTCAACTCTCTCTCACTTTAGTTTTGGCTCATGTAATTTCTCCTGCCCACAACAGAAGGAAAGGAAAAAAACCAAAACCCAACAAACATTTTCTCCCACTTAGCATCAGCTTTGTTCTTTGCTTTTCTTCCTCCATTAGGAGCACTACCCAGTTCCCTCCTCTAGATTCCTCCTCTCTTGTTGACCACAGTCTTTTCAATGTCTGCCACCTTATTTTCTTCACTGTTCTTTTACAAGCTCTCTCCAGTTGATAACCACGACTTTGGTCAAAATCTTTCAAATACTGAGTGAGGTTGGACATAATCCAGGTTATACACTGTCACTGGCACAACTTTTCTATGGAACTGCTGCCCTGCCAGTAATTACCCCCGTGCCGTATTTGTTCAGCTGATTACTCCTGCTAGTACATCATGCTCTGTATTTATCACTAAAGAAATTCACCTCATTGCAGCACAATTCTCTCATATATCAAGATAATTCTGAACTGTAATCCAGTGTCTTCTGATGAACTCAAATGCCTTTTCCAGCTTCTTTTCCTTTTATCTTCGAATTCAAAAGCTTATCTACTCTAACATGTAGATTTTCTGACTGAAAACATGAACTAGTATCCAAATACAGACTTCTACAGTTTGTGGTTTTTTGATTTTGAAATCTGTTTTCCAATCCAGAGAGTCTCTTTAATAACTTCTGTTACCAAGTATGCTTTTCCAGCAAGTTATCATTCATGGTAACGTAGTCTCCGATGACATTCTCATAGTGAGCTAGAGCCAGACAGACTGAACTACACTATTTTAAAAGCTTTAATAGAAGGAAGATCTATGTCGTCTGCTTTTTCACCTCTACCCTGAAGACCTGCTACCTTGTCAGGAAGAAACAGGATTTATCAACGGGAAGCTATGCTTAATTAATCTATGTTAACCTTTTCTCCTCTCCTCATCACTGTTCAGGTTTAATAATCTACTTGTTTCAGTATTTTTCCTGGGAACTACATTAAACTAGCTGACCTATAATCCTCACTTAGCCAATCCTTTCCCACTTTTGAGTAGTTGAGTTCCAGGCTTCCAGAGTCTCCAGAAGTTTGGACAGGACATGCACCAACATCTCTGGTATCATTTCAGGCAGATTTCTAGGTATTCTAAGGTGGTTTCCTTTGGGTGCAGTTGATTAACAACCTTTTTGCCTCAGTTTTTACTGGCAGTCTCTCTCTGCACAGCTCTCACGTTGATAGCCCACAAGACAGGGACCAGGGAGTCAAAGTAAACGAGGACAAGGTTCATGACTATCTGAGGAACCTTAGCACACACAAGTCCATGGGATGGGATGAGATGCATCCCATAGTATTGAGTGAATTGGTTGATGCAGTTGCCAGGCCCCCTACATAATATTTGAAAAGTTCTGGCAGTCAGGTGAAGTCCCTAGTGACTAGAAGAAAGGAAATACCACACCCATTTTTAAAAAGGGTAGAACGGAAGATCCTGGGAACTACTGACCTGTCAGCCTCACCTCTGTGCCTGGGAAGGTCATGGAACAGGTCCTCCTAGAAGCTCTGATAAGGCACACAGAAGACAGGGAGGTGATCCTAGAGAGTTAACATGGCTTTACTAGGGGCAAGTCCTGACTGACCAACCTAGTGGCTTTCTACAATGAAGTGACTGCATCAGTGGACAAGGGAAGTGCTACAGATGTCATCTATCCAGACTTGTCCAAGGCCTTTGACATGGTCCCCCACAATGTTCTTATCTCAAAAGTTGGAGAAGTACAGGTTCGATGGGTGGACTGTTCAGTGGATAAGAAATGGGCTGGATAGCCATATCCAGAAAGTAGCGGTCAATGGATCGATGGCCAGATGGATGTGTGTGACGTGGTGTCCCTCAGGGGTCCATACTGGGAGCAGTGTTGTTTAATACCTTCATAAATTATATTGACAGTGGCACTAAGTGCACCCTCAGAAAGTTTGCAGATGACACCAAGCTGGGGGGTGCAGTTGATATGCCAGATGGCTGGGATGCCATCCAGAGGGACTTGGACAGACTGGAAAGGTGGGCCCAAGTGAACATCATGAGGTTCAACAAGGCCAAGTGCAGGCTTCTGCACCTGGGCCAGGGCAACCAGCATAATCAGTATAGGCTGGGAGAGGATATACTGGAAAGCAGTCCTGTGGAAAGGGACTTGGGGGTACTAGCAGATGAAAAGCTGGACATGAGCCACCAATGAACAAAGGCAGCCCAGAAGGCCAGTCACATCCTGGGCTGCATCAAAAGAAGTGTGGCCAGCAGATTGAGAGAGGTGATTCTGCCCCTCTACTCTGCCCTGGTAAGACCTCACCTGGAGTACTGCATCCAGCTCTGGAGGCCCCAGCACAAGAAAGACATGGACCTATT
>VZZY01019831.1:0-24368 GCA_013400335.1 Eurystomus gularis | reverse complement strand
GGGGCTCTGAGCAACCTGACCTAGTTAGAGATGTCCCTGCTTATTGTAGAGGGGGTTGGACTAGATGGTCTTTAGAGGTCCCTTCCAAACCAATACATTCTATGATTCTATGATTTGAAAACAACCAGTTTAAGCGTAACTTCTCTAACCTTTTCCTACCAATTGATTTTAGATCTATAACCACTGGTAATGAACATATTAACTCCCAGGTGACACTTAGCTCTTTAAATATTCTCACCTGATGATCCACATATGACTTGGAACAGTTTCTCCTGCTTGCAAGGAGACACTTCTAGATCACAGTGTGGGGGCATGTGAAAGGACCTGGGATTCTGTAGATGTGGTGCTTCGGGACATGGTCTAGGGGTCAGGGAGATGTTGGGATGAAGTGAAGGTTGGACTTTATGATCCTAGAGGTCTTTTCCAATCTAAATGATTCTATGATTCTAAGTTGTTAAGACACCTGGGAGTTGGTAATACTAAAGGGACCAAGCCCAGGCAACCCTCAGGAGCAAGACAAAGAGCAGCTTCTGAGGGAACCAGATGAGTCCAACAGACTGTAGATAGAAACTATGCTTGGAGGAAATAATTTGTAAGAACACAAGGGGCAGAACAGTTTTTTAAATCCCTTTTTTATTTCTGCTTTGTCTTACAAAAACAGTTCTAGGCTCCCTTTCTACCTTACAAAATAATTCTTCCAGGTATAGTGTAATGGAACACACCTTCTTAGGGTTAAAATGCATTTAGCCTTCTCCAGAGAACTTATAATGATGGAGAATGCCTCAGCAGCACCAGTGCAAAGCTCTTCTTGACTTGGCATCCCATCATGCACAGCAGAGGCAGCTAGCACAGAACTTGCCATTTTAAACAGACCAATTTTCCCTCCTGCTTGTTGCAGGTCAGGGTGTAAGTGCAGAAGCTGGTGGAACTCAAAGGGTGGAAGCTGCCAGCAGCACCTTCCCCTTCCCTCTGCTCTGACTCAAGGAGAAAATACAAGCACTAGTAAATAGTGAGTCTGTTCTTCTTCCAGGGCTGCTGGCTTCCAGTGTTTGTTGGTATGTTCCCATGACCTCACTGTCTGGATGGACAACACCACCTTTCTCTCCACAGCCTTCAGGAGGCTAGAAAAGCATCAGCAGAGCATCAGCAAAACTGTGGAGATGAAACAGAGTCTGGGACACTTGAAAGGGTCAAATATGTAGTTCTGTAGATAAATGCTTGATTTAAGATTAGTTTCTTGGACTGAGTTTTGACTCTAACTAAACACGATCACAAGACACACCTGCTTCAGCCTGCTGTCCTAGCTATGTCTTCACATCCATATGGCACTACACAGAATGCCAGGACGCTCTTCCTGAGTAGTATTTTCGGAGAACCAGAGCTCGAGCACTGGACTGTGCTTTCATCAAAAGATTTTCATGTGAGAACACAAAGCAGATCAAGGCATTCTTCATGGCAGACATTTTGACCCAGGGAGATGCTGCATGTTAAGCAAAGCAAAGCATTCATTCTACAAAGTGAGTATGTGGAAGTGACTGCAGCAGTAAGTAATCCAGCAGCTGTATTTTAGGTGATAAAAACACGTCTGTCTGGCAAACTTGCAAGTGGAGTTCTGGACGACACAGATATTCTCTTAACTCTTTCTCTGCCTCTACTTACTCATATGTCCCTGCCCTGTATAACATGGTCACATTTTGTATTCCATACTGGTTTTTCCCCACATACAGCTGTGCCTCTTATTTCAGTGAGCATCCTCTTCCCCCTGTCTTCTGAGGTTTTCCTACACTGAAATCTTCTATCTGGTTTTGCCCTTTCTGCACCCATTATACATCAAGTTGATGAATTCTTTGCAGGTTTTCTTTAAACCTGTTTGTCTTCAGCCATTCTGCTTCCTCCTAGTGCTGAGGCCTGATCTACAGAAGTTCAGTGCCACAAAGCAGAACTGGTATGGTAGTTGATGGAGAAGCAACACTGGATGTTTTTCTCTGCTTTGATAAAAATTCGTTAAGCTCCAAGTTTCACTACCTAGTACTGAAGAGACTCCTTGCAAGTATTTGACTAAAAAAAACTAAGTCAGGAGACAGTTTGCTGGTCTCCATTCCAGTAACCTGAGAAGTGAATCCTGTGGAAAAATTCCCTAACCTTTTTGCATGACTACAAGCTATATATCTTTATATTATATATACATGTAAAAATACAATACCAGTAATGTCAGTTTGCCAGGAAAAATTGAAATGGAACTCTTGTTAAAAATCCTTGCTATGGAGACAGTATTCTATCTGCACAAGAAGTATGTTTACACCCCATTCATCGACCATAAATCTGGCACAAAATCACCGTGTGTTCATTGGTTCAGGCAACAAAATACAAATAAAACAGACTGAAGAGGAGGTTTACCATGTCAGTTTACTCTCAGGTAAAGCACCTGCTGTGACCTCCTGACCTATGACATTTTCCCAGTGAAGAGTAAACAGGAGAAGATCATGATTCCTAATATTTAATAGAAACTAAAATAAATCAGATGTGGTTTGCTGAAAAGGCAACTGAAATCACAAAACGAAGAGTTACTAGCCCCAGAGCATTCCAAAGGGGATCAAAACAAATCCTGTGAGACAATGTAACACTCAGTTTTAGTCCCACTCAATTTTTAGGCCTTCAGGCTGGGCAAGCATTGCAGGTTAACCTGTACAATGAAAATCTGGAAAAGGAGTCTGTAATACACAAACACTGTCAGCTACGTGTTCACATAAGTTTGTTTGAAAACTCATGCCTATTATGGCATTTGATACAACATAAAATCCCACTTGATAGAGCTGTGTTCTAGGAACATAAAATAGAACCCATTTTTTCTCCTAAGTCCCAGTCTAATAAGAAAAGGCAGCTGACTAGAACAGTATACTACCTATACCTTTAATATAAGATGAACTCATTTTTCCAGTGCTTTCTTAAAAATCTGAACTTGAGCTTCGGTTTCAGCCACAGCTAGCAGTGGTTTGAAAAAGTTACAAGGATCTTACAGACAGACCTACAAACCACATAGTAAGTGCAACATGGATACTCCTCTACAATCCATGACATTCATTGTCTGCTGTTATCTGCCAAAATACAGAATATTTGTTTTGCAAACAAAGTTTTTAAATGCGTGTGTTTTTCTTGTCACATTTAACTTGCCTACAAACAAAGCCAGTGGAGCAAGGTACTTGCTTCATTGTGGGAACACACAATACAACCACTTCAGAGTGTGTCTTTGAAATACTACCCGAGTGCGATATTCTGTTTGGTAACTGAGTATTATTTCAGTATCATGGGAATTAACAACTTCTTTTTCTTACTAACCCATCTCATCCTAACCCACTGATGTACTGCACAGGGTTGAGACCGTCTCACCTGGCATTCACACTCTTCATTTTTCGTTTCCATTGCACATGGGCACTCCTTTCCTGCATCCTCAAAATAGTACACAACTGAGCACAGAAACTATCCTGATCTGCAACAACTTTATGTCAGGAACTACTCATGTGAAAGTAGTCATTTGTAACTTGCATTTACAAAGACGAACAAACACTAAGACAGATACAGGACAGTTCAGCAGCATACGCAGTGGATTGAACTAGAAGGTCCTGTATTTGATAATGCCTGGATTGCACTGACAGCAGACACCACCACTACCTGTCCTCTAACTCAAGAACACACAGAAACTTTGGGTCTGCTACTACAGAGGAACCAACTGCTGCCTGGAAATACTTTGGGAACCTTCTATTCACCTTTCCTATGGTAACTGGATCCCTTTCATATCACTTTAAAGTCTGGGAGTTCTCATTCAGTCTCATAAGGGAGATGAATTCATGACAAACAGAAAAAGGCCATGTGGCTTTGGGAGCCATTACGGGACATATTAATACAACAGACTGTAGTAGACTTCTGTGATGCTGCCAATGGTGAGCAAGATCAAAACCTCTTAGCTTTCTAGCATTTTGTTGGTTTTGTTCTTTCACCTGCTGGAGAGGTTTTGCCCACAGCATCTCAAATTCACCAAAGGTTCAGGTGTTTATCAGACAAGGACCTCAAAACTTGCCACTTTATTTCCAGGAGACGCAAAATTTCATTAATTCTTCTCCCAGAAAATAAACTACACTGACATTATATTATCCCTGTTTGTAGATGTCTCAAACAATATACCAAAAAGTATTAGGCCAGTGTTCAGGGACTATCACTGACCATTTTTATTAATCACCATGCAGATGACAGAAGTCTGGGTTTAACATTAGTCCAAATAGCTCTACTCTTCACATGCTTGACTCGTATCCATGTTGAAAGACAGACTGTTGATGCAAATTAAAGAACGCAATTAATGCTAACAGAGGATGAAGTTTCTCAGGTGCTCAATTCCCCCAAGTCCCTCCCTGGTCCAAACGCAAGACTTTACACCACAGAAAGTCATTTCCCATGTCTGTTCATGGGCACAGGCCTCTCACCCACCCGGGGAGGGCTCAGCCCACACGTACCTGCTTGACCTCGGCCTGCAGGTGCCGCAGCTGCACACACTGCTCCAGGTGCTTGCGGTGCTGCTCCGCAGCCACATCCAGCTCCTGCTGCTTCTCGTGGAGGAACTCCAGCAGGTCCTGGACGCGAGTTGCCATGTCTACGTCTCTGTCACAAAGCAGCTCAACACCTGTAATCATGATGCCAGTCATTTATAAACGACTTACAAGTCTTTTGAAGACAAATAGCTTGTTTCTACTGTTTTACAGTTACTTTTCCAGTTCCTTCTCAAAGTTCAACTTAATCCTTGGAGCACTTGCTTAAATGAACATAGGTTTTTGCATGCCTTAAAAATGTAATATTAACTTCCTTTTTTTAAAAAACACCAACAAAACAACAACCCAAGTCTGGTGTTTGCCCTAGGCAACTGTACACAGTTGAAAACATCAAATGGAGAAGGAGAAAAAACCAAAAGGAAGACTTATTACTTGAAAGCTAAAAGTTTTGCCTTGACTGCATGGCTCCAATTAACTATGAAATTAACACCCTACTATTTACCCTGATTTTACTGACTTCTTGAGTGAAATCCCTTTCTTTAAAATCTAAGCATCTCCAGGTGTTGACAACTCTTAGATAAAAATTACGTGCCATAAACCCAGTATATTCTCATGAATGCTATCAAATTATTTGAGTATCAAGGGAAAACCAAAACACCCACTGTCCCCATGTCTCCACAGTTAACCAGCATCTCTCTTATTTTCACACATCTCATGGAGAGACAACCAGGTAATTCTTATAAAGCCACCGCCCTGAATAGCACAAAGGAGCCATCTTACCAGATGCCTGCACTTCATTGACATACTGCAGCAGATCCTGCCCTTGGTGGATGACATCAAAGGTCAAGTTATTCATGGTCAGGGCTTTGTCTGCATGATGCTGGAGCCTCTGCTCTGCTATTGTAAGATCTTCAGTGTCAAAGTCATTCATCTGCTGAGAGAGCTCATCATTCCAAGACTCGAGGTCTGAAATTATCTGAGGGAAAAAAGGAGAAAGACAATGTTCAATTACCCATTACACAACATATGTTAATTTCCCATGCTGCACGTACAATAGAGGTCAGGAACTTGAGTTGCTCATGGTTGACTGACTTCATTGATCAGGTTCAACATGGTTCAGACACAGGCTGTTTTAGGATGGATTTTAAATTTCCACAAACAATCTGGAAGAAACTCTTTGAGAACAACTACAGCTCTCCTTCAACCAGTGCTTGCAATACTATGGGTACCCTTGCCTTGTTTGAGGTATTCCTTCATCAACACATCACTTGTGAAACAGATAAAGTTCAAATGCTTTTATCTACACTTTTAAAGGAAAATGTTGATCTAAAATGTCTTTTCAATTCTTCAGACTGCAGCACATAGTAAATCACAAATCAAGAGTCAGCATAGCTTTCAGTTGTGCCTGTCTTGAACCCTTTTACAAAAAATTCAGGTCTACCCTTCTGTGAGCTGGAAGCGTCAGGCGCTGTGAGCACCTCTGACTTCTGCCAGACGACTGAGGAGCAGTGCTTGTCACAAAATGCAGGGTACTGAGTCATGGAAAAAACCAGAAAGTATTACTGTAACACACCAGAGCTAAATTTGCTTGCTGAAATCTTTCAGTTACACTTTAGTTTACACTTTCATTCTGGATTTTACTCTCAGTCATAGGATGTCCATAGAAGGCTAGCTGAGGAAGTATTTTTTTTAAACATATGTATCACAACAATAAGTCCTCCCTTTCTGTCCACACAAGTGCATTTTCCAAATCACATTGCAAAATCTGGCCAAAATGGAAAATATTCTTTTTAATTAGGATAAAAAAACTTTTTTCAAGTCTAACATGAAATGCTTACAATCCTCCTCAATCAAACTGCATTGACTTCTTATGGCACAGAGTTGATACCCCAGTTACTTCAGGCAAGGCTGTCTGACACACTTATCCCTCAAGCCTGTAATAAATTATTTTCTTTTTCAGAATTTTCAGCAGCGTTTTACCACAAAGTACTGTAGTTCACTGGGAAAGCAAAATTATAGATACCAAGAACCAAGTATGGCTTAGCTTCAGAGTTCTACAATTTCAAGAGTAGGACAAAATGATACGAATGGTGCTAAATGACAGGAAAACATCTATTTATGCAGCAAGACACTGCAAAAAGAGGATCTTACTAAAGGGGCATTACCAAAGTAGTTGGCTGCATAAATATTTAACCAAAGTCTGTTGTCAGCAAAAGCAATATGCCACTAGGCTTTCCAAGTGGTTAATCAGAGCTGTGAAGTTACTGAGAAAAACTCTAAGAGAAATTCTAGGAAAAGAAGCCTTCTAGAAAAAATAGAATTGAGAAGAAAGAAAAGTTAAATCATTTGTATAAAGTTTCTGTAATCAGCTACAATCTTTCTTGAAGGCTTGTTTCCATTCTGCTCACACGGCACCACAAAAAAGCATATACATTGAGCAATTACTAAAATCATGGCATCGGCTGAGTTACTTCCTGTTTTAAAGGTATTCTGCAAAAAGTTTGATTCACTAAGTATTCGAGTTTTGTGTCATGCCATGACAGGAGATACCAAACAATTAGGATAGCTATTTGCAATCCCTAATCCTGATCAGCTAGCTCTGCCATAGTGAAAATTGACAGAAACTCATATTTGAGGGGTAACACTAAAAATAGAAAAGCTGATGGACAAGGGATGCAGGATGATATACGGGACAAGGCTTTCGGTAACTGCTCAGAGCTTTTATGATCTCCCTTCTGTGTGCTCTAAACATCACACACACAATCTATTTATGCATGACAAGTGATTTCCCCTCTAAACACATACACAGGCTTCCCCTCTCACAAAATCCTTCACAATTTCCTTTTACTTGGTCCGTGCCCAACATGTCTCATCACCTCTCTCTGTTCTTCGTCTCCTTTTAACTGACCTGAAGTATTCCAGAAACTTCAAGTCTTCCTGACAGTCCAGCCCGAGAGACCGCTTACTTTTGGCTACTCTCCTTTTCTGCTCTCACCCACCTCCAACCTGCTCTTCTCAGCTCATCTTCAAAACTCAGTGTTCATTCATTACATGACATTACATTCATTACATGACAGTGGAGGTCATCTAACATTTGTTTCTTCAAACCATCAACCAGTGCACCATGGAGATTCTCACAAATGAGATTTACCGTCTTATTTTCATGCAGTTCAGTTAACATTCATAAGTTATCCTCAAGAAGTAATTGTAGTTAAGACTTGGTCAAACTGAGAAATCTAAGCATTAAAGAAGGCTGTGAAACTACTGTCAAAACATTATTTTTCACCATCTTCCTAAACACCATTAAAAAGTCCATTATGACTTAACATGGTATATTTATGCTACTGTTTTAAAAGCAAAGCCAGCCCATCTTCCTTCACAACAGATGCCAAAACCTCACCTCTCTTACTGGCAAACAGAGGGAAAAAAACTAATAAACACAGTAAGCTCACAATAGGACATCGCTATGGGTAAGTGTCAGTATTCTTATAATAATGGAATGATTTCAGTAGACTGTAGTCACTCTGTCCTCAGGCTATCCTGAGATTCACTGTACCTGATACAGGAATTTTTAAGAGATCAACACTGTGTCACCTCGGTCAAGATGCTTCAGCGGTACTGTCTCCAACAGTGAACAACAGTAAGAATTACATCTTCTTCCCACATTATTTCACACACCCCCAAGGTAAAGATCATGGCCCACACACTGTTTAAAGGAGTATGAAAGATCTCGTACAAGAGCAAGACATTCCCTGTCCCTTTCAAAAGGCCAGGAAGCCCATGATTCAAATAATGCCAGCTTGGTCCCACACTCATTCGAAAGACAGCAAGTCCGTGAACATCACAGCCAAGGTTCCTCACAAAGGCAGTAATCCTTACATTTCTTCAGCAGTAATTAAGTGGCGCAAAGTGATCCACTTCAGCCATTGCTCCCACCGCGCAAATCTGAAACACGTTGAGGGCTGAGTTAAAACAAAAACAACGTGCATAAAGCACCCTCTGCCCGCACTCTTCAGTGCTTCCCCTGAAGTTCTGCTTTACATGCAATGCTTCTAGAGTGAGCAGGCTCCTATTGTGTTCGCAAGGCTTTGTCAAGACAATTAGTATTAAACAACAGAAGAAAGATGAATGACTAACAGACAGCTGAAGTAACAGATCACGAATTAAAACCACTCTCAGGAAATGGACAACCCAGCATAAACACAGGGTAACTACTTACCATAGCTTGTGTTCAAGAAGTTCCTAGTGCAGAGTCTGAGCTGCCTGACATTCCAAGGTTTTAACAAATGTAAAGGTAACACTGACAGGAAACAAAGCAGGGATAACACAGAAGGGACACCGACTCTTTCACGCTGAGCGGGAAAGAAATGAAGAACCACAGATCTCTTCTCAGAAGGATCTAACTAGCATTCCTTGTACCAAGTGAGTGCTATCCAGGACCTGGAAAATACTATGTGCTGGGGAGAAAGAAAAAGGGAATATGGGAATGGGGAAAAGAGCTGGGTCTCTGTGATCCAGCACCTTCCATCCTTGCCTTTTCAGCTGTATCACTTAACAGGCATCTTGTAAGTATGGTCTGAAAATAGAGCCGAGATAAAGCCGTGAGTTGAAAAGTGTGTGGTATGCTTTGTGTGGAGACCTGACAAAGGCCTTGAGGCATTCAAGTTAGACAAACAAAAATGCAAAGACAGAATGAGACACACATTTTAGGCTGCATACATCGCCACCAGTGCTGCCTTCCCATGGGCTAGGTCCACAGACATCTTCCTTCCACTACTAATTACCTTAGCAAGGGACTCTTCACATACATTATTTTGCTCCTCCTTGCCTTTTGTTAATGCAGGCGTTCACAATAGAGTCCTTCAAATAGCTCAACCGATGGCACTTAAAAGTCTACTGAGGATAAAGAAGGTCAAGTTCATGTGCCAAGAGCAAGGGGCAAACCGGAGACTGTGCTGTAGTTACAGCAACTTCAGAAGAGCAGGAGAATCTGAAAAGTTGCAGGATAAAAGGCAGCAACTAAAAAAGCCAGAGTATTTTACCAGCAAATAGTAAGGGAAGAGTAAGCACAAAAAGAGGACTAATCCTCACAGCAAATCTCACCACTGTCCCCAGAAGCACAGCTGCACAGTGTGATCCCGCAGCCCTAGGAAAACCCTTTGTCCCATTTTAGGCTGTATTATTTTGCAAGCAGTAGACAAGCTAGGCGGACTACTGGCCTTCCAGAAAAACTGTCCTCACAGGATGCTTTCCTGAACAAACTGCCCCTATAGCCAAGTTTTAATTGACTGGATCAGTCACACAAAATCCTCCATAAAGGATGAAGTCAAAACAAGGTCTGCAAGTTCCTAGCTGGCATCTGGCTCCTCCTATCATGTTACGGCTGAGCTTCTGGTTTCAAAAAACTGACCTGGAACTAGTCCCTGCATTTTCTTCCTGGAAGTTTCAGAACAGATGCCTGCCTTCAGGGAGAGGGAAAAGAGAAGCGTGATTTGCTGAGGAAGCAGAGAGAGGACATGATACAGAGACAGCAAAGCAATCAATATTTTGCTGAAGACACTCTGCAGCAAGGGTCATTTTGTTCCCTGGAGGGTTCCCTGGCAATCTTAAATAAGCAGAATTTTTGTTTCCAAGCCACATACACAAAATACACCAAGTCTTTCAATAAGATAGTTGGTACTTGGCTTTATGTTTTATGTGCCAAAAAAGTATGCCAAGTGTCAGCTTTAGAAAAAGCAAGACCTGTCAATTCAGGCTTTCCAGCACAAAATCCCATGGGAATCACCAAACAACACACACAGAAGTACTACTATCTATACAAATGCAGTCCTGCACTGAAGGACTAGAACACATATGCAAAGAAGGGCTCCTGCAACCAGCCTTCTGCTATGGTAGGATCCAGGTTTATGTAACTTAGGGCAGAGAGCAATCACCATAATAATGAACTTCACTCAAACTTTTGACCTAATTCTTCCATTACTTTTCTTGGTATGCCTTGCCCCCCACAGCTGCCATTTCCTGTGCTCCAAGTGTTCCAAGAACATCACAAAGACATGGAGCGCTGTAGATCACTTCTGCAGAGATTGTAAAATTGCAACAATCCTATATAAGGGGATACCTTTTATGTTCCTCTACGGGTATAAGTCATCCAGCTAATTATTACAATCACAATTCTGCCAAAACGTTTCCCTTGCATACACATGACAGCTACTCTAACGTAATCCAAGTAGCAAACTCCATGGAGACCAGTGTGAATTGCAAAATAGAGAACCTTCCCAGTCTTCCCTTACACCAGAGTTGTTATTACTGTCGAGCGCAGATTCTCACTTCCTCCACGGGCACGGACCAAGGAACTGTGTCTGTCTATTCCTGCACTGCATCTAACAATGTGCTTAGCTAAACCACATTTCAGCAATGATATCCAATCCTGATTTTAACAAAAAAGCAACATCAAAAAAACCCCAAAAATGGAAAAAAAAAACCAACCCATCCTGAGAAGCTATGACTTCTGCTGACTCCCTCTTTGCCCTTACATCATTCCTAGCTAACCAACAGTTGCAGCTTTTACTACATAGTCCTGGTTTCACTTAGAACAGAAGTAATTCTGTTTGGTGATTTTACTTCTCAGCTCAGTCTCTTCTAAGTAACTGCACTTGCTGAAGTTCTGGGCAGATTTTCACAGACAGCGTCTGCTTCCAGCAGTGAGAACGCTCCATATTTACAGTCGCTGCAAGGACTGGGATGCAGAAAGGCTCTTGCTTATACTTGCTCCTGTGCAGAACAAAGGTCACTGTTAAATCTGGTGTGCCATGTTAGGGGGTGCAGAAAGTGAAAGGCCTCACCTGTGGGGAGGAGCGGCCAGGACAGGTGACCCTAAATTGACCAACGAGGTATTCCATCCCATATACCTCACATTCAGTATAAAGCTGAGGGATAATGAGGGTCAAGCTCTCTTCTTCAATGGCCAATGCCCGAGGAGGACTCTGGCCGTTCTGCCTTTGATCCCAATCCATGTGTTCCTGAATCTACTTCCAGAATCCAGATCCTGAATTTGGTTCCCATCTGCCACGGAGTCCAGTCTGGGACTTCCCCAGTGCCTGCTCCACAGCATCAGTGGCGATGGTGATGGAACTGCCACCAGAAGGGCTTGATTTCTATACTAGTTTTGCATATATTCCATTTTATTGTTATTATTTTCATTAAAGCTGTTGTCATTTTCTTTTCTAATCCATAATTCTCTCCCCCTTATTCCCTTTCTCTTCCCCTCTGGGGAAGGAGAGGGGTTAACAGAGAGTGTCTATTATAGGTCTAACAGACTGCCCTAACCCTAAACCTTGACACTATACCCAAGTGAAGGAGCGAAATTATCACCCTAACTCCTGGTTTCCAGAGTCTTGAGATAAGCCATTATATACTCAAACAGGATCATTTACCAATGGATAACCCTGAAGCTTCTGAGGCACCAACCCAGTTTCAGCCACTGTGTACAGCACTAGTGGCTTTACAAAAGTCATACAAACTTAGTTGAAGCTTTATGATGCAATTCTATTAGCATAAGCACCATGTGGAGTTTCACCTCTGTTTGTATACATTTCCCTGCACACAAACAGAAACATTCCATCTGATAAGCTGTAACCCTCCTCCTAAATTTGGACAGTCTAAAAACTTCTCAAAGTTTTGCAGCAGAGGGGCACTACAACTGCTTTTGCATTATTTTCAGTGGCCAAAAAGAGTATTATTTTTAAGAAAAGACAGACATACAGACAGTCCATATAACACCCCTTAAGATTAAAAGAGAATTCCCAAGACCATTTGGAGCTGACAGCTGAAAAAAGAGTGCTGATTTGGAAAAGAAAGCAAAGAGGGGTGTTACTACAAAGCAACAGTTTAGAGGCTTTGTACTAAACCATCTTTGCAAGGCTTATTAACTGTAAGCATACTACTTCTATCAAGATAGCTTGATACTCAAACCAAACTTATCAGAGGAAGCAACGTTATATCTTTACAGGACACGTGCTTAAAGATGCACTGGAAGCCAATCAGAGCTTGAGTTAATATCGAAAAGCTCACCTCTGCACTCTCCTGACACTTTCACATACAAGACGAAAGCCTTAGTTCAGGTAAGAGCCAAGTTTATCAGTCATTTGAACCACATGCCAATGCAACTACCCAACAATCTCAGCATAAACATTCCTACACGCGAGGAGGAGTAAGTGCAGTGCAACGCCAGGAGCAGACACTCACATCTATTGCATCTCTTTCAAATATGCGGAGCTGCAGAAACAGCTCAAGCTTGATCTTGCGTTCTTGAAAAAGCTCCTCCATCTGAGACTGGGCCTCATCCAGCTGCTGCAGGACCGTCTCTATGTGGTTGATTGAGCTGTTATGGGGGGTCTTGTTACTAGAAATAGCAGAATCCCTGTTCAAAACAGAGAGAAGGAGTAAAAAAAATGAAAAGGAGTATTACTTGAAAAAAAAACAACACCCATACAATTTGGATGCTATACATTACCAAAAAAATGTAAGACTGTTTTAGATGAGGTCAGTGCAAGCCATATTTCATGAAAGTCTGAACATCTGTGTTAATCAATGTCCAAATTATATTTTAGTGCTTGAAACAGCATTAGGAAATCAGATTACTTTCATTTTTTTGACTACTTCAACATCTAAGGACATTCTGTTTACAGGAAGAATAAAATTTAAAACTAGACACAAACTATTTTATTATGAAAAGGAAGTGACATATGATAACTATTTACTGAACATTTCTGGCAATGAAAAAAACACCCCAAATTAGATTTTTTTTTTAAAATTATTAATTACTTAATCCTTTACTTTAGTATAAAACCTGAAAATTCATATGTGGTCATATCAGCTCCTGCAGCAAAGGGAACATGCCCCAGCACAGCTGGGGCCCAAATTTATTTATATCATTACTGACTGAAACAAACAGTAAACTAATGGCCTTTACTACAATAAAGTTACTTATCAGTCTGCAAAACAATTTCAAGCGCCTCTTTATAAAAAGGCTGCTGCTCAGAACTCAAAAGGCTGTGGAGCCCTGCCTATCAGCCTACAAAGACATACTGCTGCTCCTATCAGAAAGGTAGCTTATACAAACAAAATCTCCTTCTTATGGAGGCAGTGTTTCCAAGCTGAGCTTCCTGTAAACAGAGGGTTAGAGACCATCAGTACAGCATGAAACATCATTGCAGTCCTAATATTTACAAGTTTATTTATAGGTCATATCTTCTAGTCATCATCTCTACCCTTTAAAACCGAAAGAGACTCACGGAGTATCAGATGTACACCAGAAGAGATTTAAATAACAATTTGGCTTACCTTAGTTGCTGTATAAGATCTTCGCCTTCTTTTATGACATTGACTGTAACCTGCAGAGTGGTTTGCTGTTGTTGACCGAAACGTTTGATCAGGTCTTGGACAGCCTCCACAGACTCAGCATAGACATCATCAAGCAGTTCTTTCTGTAGCTCTTCAAGCCATGTCCACAGCTAAAGGAGAGGGGGAAGGAAGGAAAAATAAAATAAAATAAAATTTTAAAAAAATCACAAACAACGTAAGCTCCAGGATCAAGCAGTCACTATGCAAATCAATCCCCCTGGACAAGAGAACACAGACTGAGGTGGAGGAGAAGCAGGATTTGTGTCTCTTCATAGAAAAATCCCATCCTCAATTTAATGAAAACAAGCCTTTGTTTCAAATAAGGTTTTTGCTTCTTGGAAATACCAGGAAAGCTTTATCCGTGTTGCTAAGTCACCCTTTCTATTCCATGTTCCTTCTAGAGTACTGAGCGTATCCAACTGAGCAGCACAGAGTTCATAGCGAGAACCCCATCTGCAGTTCTGCGCGAGAGTCCCTGGGAGGGAAATGCTATGGTAACACTCCCTGAGAGAAGGGAGTAAGGAAGGAAGGAAGGAAGGAAGGAAGGGAGATGTATTGTAGCCACCATCAAATTTACACTGCCAGGCTGACACATGCACACAGACAACACACACAACACTTCTCAGTGGCCTTCGGAAAAAGGAAAAAGGGCATTTCAGAAAACAAAATACAGAGACAAAAGAGGTATGGGAAGTTATTTTTCTACCATGATCTCTACAGCTATGGCATTTACTCTCTTGATTTCCATTTCACATGAAAAACCATCAGAAGTAATTCCACTAGTTAATGCAACAGTTTCCCCCCCTACTTAACAAGTGCTCATATTCCTGATCAGAACCGCCCGTGCACCACAGCTCACGCAAAAATCCCTGGGTATCTCCTAGCTAACTATCACTGCTGCTCACTGGAACCCTCCTGGGTTCTCTTCCACAATTTTAGAAAGCAAGCTGTTACATCCTAAGCTCTGTGTGAAAATACTTAATCATCAAACCATTAGCCCTCCATGGCGCAATGGAGAAAATCACTGCCTGCAGAGGGGGAGGGCGGCTGCCGCCTGCAGCGCTCCTGTGAGCGGCACCAACGCGCAGCGGAACAGCTACCCTCACAGGAAGCGTTCCCACCGGGCCCCTCCTCCCCATCTCATCCGATTTTACCATTGCATCCCGAATGCTGTCATTCCAAGAACAAGGATTAGAGCTGGTTTTTATCCTTGAAAGAATAATAAGTATGAAGGTCTTCTGACTACACGTTAACCTCTGCCTTTATACGCTGTAGAGATACCAACAGGCTGTCTTAACTCTGAACCTAATGAAAAGGTTAACACAGTTAAAATACAGACAGTAAGCAATCAAGACTGGCTTAATTTCAGAAAATAGAAGAACAAATGTTTTCTTTCTTTGCTTAACATCTGCTACAGAAATACCCATATCATGCTGCTGTTTGTATAATATTCTGATGATAAAGGTTTCCTACCAATGAAGTCACACCACAATAGAAAATTCAACTAAGGATTCTAGATCTTGATATATTGGATCCTTTTAAGCTTTATTTTAAAACCAAATGCTAAGTTTCTTATACCTCAGAGCCTTACATAAGTCCTGAGCTAGGTTCTGAGTTAACCAAGCTATAGGCTAAATTTTCACAACTGGGAAGAGTTAATGACATTTAATCAGACTCTTTTCTACAAACCTAATGCCTCCCACCTCCCCAGACAGAACTGCCTATTCATACACACTGTTATTCTGACCACTCATATGCTTCAAAGACAATGCCTGTCACAGATTTGAATGCAACTCCATAGCCGAAAACACCACCAGCTCAAGCCACAGCAGTCTTTCTTATTAAAAGGAGCACAAATCAATAGAACTTACCAAGTGGGTCAAAAGCACTCATCAACATTCATTCCAGCATAACAAGACTGCATCCAAATTTGTTTTTCCCCCAAATGCATACTTAGAAATGAAAATTTCAGTTTGAGACAAATGAAACTGAAGAGCAAGAAGCCCTGACAGTACAACCTGACAACTTTACTCAGGTTTCAATGCCCAGAGGACATGTTTTTATCGCTCTCAGCTTATGAAGTTTATATCTGAACTGTAATAACAGGATACCATGTTAGAGAACTTCCAAGCGGGCTGGTGCGCGGATGCAAACAGTGCAGCTTGCAACTGTGCAAATGTATTCATCTGAGAGTAAAACTTTGTTACCTGCAAATCGTATGTGTTTGGCGGAACACCTCTACACTCTGTGCTTACTGCTCTGCCTGGAAAAGGCCCACTTTTCAGAGATGTTTGTCACAGAAACTGAGATTAAAACCACTTTGAGTCTCTTGGACTACATCAAGTTTGCCATTTGGCTCCTTGACAAGCATCTGTACTGCAGCTCAAGACAGGTCTAAGAATCACTTCAATTGTTTCCAATACGCCTTTGCAGCTGGGTTGTGTCAGCCTCGTGCAAAGGACACCTCACCTCGGCATTTCCTGTTCTTCACATACGCTTCAGCCACTTCTACAACTAGTTGGAAAGGACCTGGCAGGAGCAATGAAACTTAAAAGCATAGGGCTGGTGAAGTACTATGAATGCAAACACTTCCCTTAAAGTTCACCCTGGATGCTGGAGACCAAGCCAACAGAGACCAAGCAGACCTTTCCCTCTGTGCAGGCAGTTCAAAGCTACACCACCTGCCTAGCGCAGAAAGACACGGGCACCAGCACCACGAAGCGTTACGCCGACTGGCACAGCGCCTGCTCAGCACGGCGTGACTGTGAGCCTGGCATCCTGCCCCCGAGGTACCAGAGGGCTCAAAAACACACTGCGTTTGCCTAGTTCATTAGCTGAATTGCCCCCTGCTTGGGAAGGAAAAACATGGTGCAAACGTGTAGAAAGAGAGGGAGAGTAACTAGTATGCACACTTACCTACCTGCCATTCACGTGATGTTGGAAGTGGAACAATTTAAGCCATTTCTGAAGCAACTAAACAGCTCTGTGACACTTCCAAAGCAAAAGTTACTCTAACATTACTAAATATGCTTTTTACACTTTTCCACCAAGTAAGTTTCTGACAAACAGCCTCCCCTCAAAAGTAATCTTGATATTTATATACAAAAGTTAAAATAAAACCACCACAAATCAACAAAACCATCAGGTTGTTAAAGCTGGATAGAAATTCAAAAATTAATTCATAATGGGTGGCAGCAGCCAGCTGGCTTGTATGTAGCTTTAAAACCAGAATGAGCACTGGATATACTGGAAATTACATAAATACAAAACTAAGATTAAAGATGGCACAAGGTTGCACAGCAGAGCCAAGAGAAAGCAAACAGTTTACAGCAGGGGGTGAACAGAGACCAGAGCTTACCCATAAACGTTCAGCTGTGCAGAGCTACGGCTTTTACAGCGCAATGATTTTCTGAAGTAACACATTATTCCATAAAAGAGAGCTGGGCAACAAAAATCCAGTGGGAAAAATGAACACAAACTTACTCATCATTAAAAAACTGTTAACTTTCCCTAAGCGTGAACTTTTGAGTAATTTCCAGGACTACTTTTTTCTATTCTCTGTAAAAGTAGCAGCATGAAGATTCCTAAACAAACTACCAAGTCCTGTGACCTCAGTAAGAACTTTATCCAGTGGCAAGACAGCTCTAATATACAGTGAGAAAACTGTACAAATAACTCAGTCCAGTCACAGAAGGAGGCTCTTCTGCTCTTTTCATCTGCTCTTCACATCTTACCAGATTTAAAATCAGAGAGGAAAATAAAATTCTGAATCCCTGACAGGCAAATGTTTCACCCAGCAGATTTTTTTTCTAATCTAAATATAGCCCAGACTAAGAAACATCTGCTTGAGTAAGCCTGCATCCTGTGCTACCTCTTCCCTAAGTTCTTGGGAGCTTGCCATTAGTCACTAAGATGGTATTATTTTAATTGTCTGCAACATCCTGGAAGTTTCAGTGTTTCCATCACAGGCCTCTGTCCATTTAAGTCCCATCCCTGCAATCTCCTGAAAGGCTGCAGCTACGAAAGACTTTATTTTGCTGAATAAAATCAGAGAATAATTATTTTTGAGTAAATACCATCCTAAGTGCACAGATATTTTATTAAGGTAAAATATCCATCACACTCTTTCACAGTTGATTTTATTTTTCATGTTTATAATAATGGCTTTTGGATATGCGGTCAGCCTTTGCAGCAGGCTAAGACAAAGCAAGGCACATGGTTTCTGCATGTAAAAACTGCCAATTCCTCTTTCTGTCCCTGCCCTCAGCACAGTGGTGCATTACTACAGGCACAGTTGTTGAAGGAGCTATTATTTGCACAGGACCAAATGTTGCAATAGTATCATTCCCTGACAAGAGTATCCCAGCACAGAAAGGGGCCAATGTGTGTCTGTCTGCCTGGGAGCTTTGGCTTTCAGGAGATGCCGTGGACAAAAACTGCATCTTTTTAAAAACAAAACCTGTGAGATGGTAAACTCCCTTGTCTTCCTGGGTCTTTCACTGATATTTAAGATATTAAATGCATGCATTTTTTTTTTTAATTATATGTAATTATCTTTAAAAGCTTCAAATATCCCTATCTATTCTACAGTTATAAAGGAATCAATTTCTTATTCACAATAAATTCATTCTTGAAGCAAAACCAAGTTTCTCACATCTTCCTAAAATTACATCAATTACTACTAACTACACTGGTAGCATCTGTCCCGTCTCTTAACTGAACAAGAAAATAAATGATGGTACCATAGCTGTACACAGTTTAAAGGCCTGTTTCTGCCTTGTTTCCCTCAAGCTCTTAGTGCTATTTCAATAATGACCAGACTTAATTTTCATCCCTTTTTTCAAGCAAAGTAACTACCAGTATTGAAAAACTCAAAAGAAAATCTGAGTAACTGGGTTCCAGTCCTACCAAACCAGTAAACCACAACACACTTCTGTGTGCTGCCACTGAAAGGGTTTCTCTTATTTCCGATTTAAAAACTGTCCTCAACTCTGATCCATGATGACCAGCATATCAAGGCACTGACCAGAGGCTTCCCTGCAGATATTCTGCCAGATTCACCACATTGAGCATAGCTGTGCTATAATGACACGATAAAAATTAATTAGAGATGCACGAAAGCCCAAGGGACAGAGTCTTCACACTTAGATGGGGGCATCCAAAAGCTGCTCTGCTGCCTGGAAAGGGCACACAGAGAGAGCAGCCTTATGACATCCAAATTTAACCTGTAGACCACCAACACAGATGACTCAAATTCTCAGGAGTGACAGGCAACCACAAGAGCAGGTCTGTCACCTCAGGGTCCACCCTGGGATGAAACGAATGAAAGGTTATGTGTGGAAGGACACCCTTCCCTACTGGATAATGCAAAGGAGGGTGTCAGTTGTGAGACAACGCAAGATCATTATCAACACAATGTTTAAATCAAATACACATGCCTCATAGCTAGATGTGCACGACTAGCAGGACTATGGCCAGAGCAAGGCCTCCTCAGCCTTCCCATGCACTGCCATCCACAAAACAATGCCACCCTCCTTCAGCAGCTCACACAGACTGTCTCATTCCTCTTGTTCAAGAAAAGCGAGGTTTTGTATTTGAATTCTTAGCCAATTCCACTTCCCTTTTCTTTTTTCAACCTCGTTCTATTCTGGTGCAAAGTTTAGTTTCAGTAAGACAAAAAAAAAAAAAAGAGAAGAGACATCTCCTAGTAACACCATTAAGCATATAGTGTATACATAAAAAGCGCTCCGAGCTATTTGATAATCAACTTGTCAGAATACACACAAAAGGTTATGTGCAAAAAGCCAACAGGCTCTTAAGAGAGCGTTCTCTTCCACGTACACCCAGCCTGATCTGTATTCCCACAACTGACTCCAGCGAGGAAAATATCTGTTGCTCTACCTTGGCACTACTACAAACACCTGGCTTGGCCGGGATTTCAGTCTTCCCACTCAGAGGTGCTGAGGGAGCCATTTCGGAGGCAGTGTGTGTGCCTGGACGGATGCCTATGGAAGAATCTGAGTTCACACCAAAACCCTGTTCATCTCCACTTGGTGACAGATTTCACAGCAAAGATTATCGTGACTCTTGCTCCTATGTTTTGCACACAGCTTTTTATGATAACCATTTTTAGGAAACGTATCTTTTATCTGTGCAATTCTTTTCCTCACCTTGTCCCTCCCCATATTATTAAATGCCAAAAGGCGTGAAAGCCATGAGAGATTCACTGTCTTGCAAGGGTCAACAGTTTCAGATGTTCAGTTGTATTTTATCCATCCTCAGGCTGGGAACCTGCCAGGACACAGTACGTTTAATGCAAAGATTTTGACAGGGGTATTTACGGTCCTAAGCACTTTTAAAGCTCACCATTGCATGGCTGAACCTCAGTACATCACTTCCCGAAAAATCTGGCTTATGAATTGAAATTTCTTACTGTTTGCATGGGAGCTAAAAATCAATAATCACAACCTTACAAACTTAAAACTAGTAATAACAACAGCATGAAATCACAATTTTTATATAGCAAGCAACTGATTTTCTTGGATCACCATTAATAAAATGAGTAAAGGTGATACCATTATATAACATAATATTTCTGGCCTCCCTGAATACATCCTTTCTTTCCCCAGTGTGAAATGTGGTCCATTGAGGTTAGTCTGTGAGGAGTCCAGGAACTTATATGCTGTTTTCTGATGCTTGTAAGCCACAGGGAGCTCCATCAGCTTGTAGCCACCTGGATATAGAACTTCTGGAAGTGTTACAGTCAGCATTTCCAACACGCGTTGTAACAGGCTGCTGCACACACACTACACAGCTGCTTTGTGCATGGGTATAGCAAAAGCCTGTTACTTCCAGGATGTGTCAAGCCAATCTACTGCTTCTGTGGCCAGCACACTGCTTCTGAAAGCAGAACCTGTGCAGATTTACTAAGCGTGAACAGAGTAAGAGCACTGCACAGACACTGCAGGGCTGATGCTTCCCAGGGAAGCTGGGAAAAGTTGCAGGCAAATTCTGTGTCAAGTATAAAGGTTATGTACAGAGGAGAAGTAGTATTGGAATGCTCTCATCCAGATGAGGAGCATTCATTCAACATGAAGTATTTCTGGAGAAAAGAATAAAACACAACAAAACATCCTATTTCAAAAAAAAAGGCGGGGGGGAGGATCGGATGGGTATTGGAGCCAGATTTCCACATTTTGAAGCCTCAAAACGGCCAACAACTCAGATTACCAGCTTTTCTCAGCTCTGTGGCTCCCTCCAAAACAGTCACACACAAGCAGGGTATTTTTTCTTCATGCCTATTTTTTAGACCAGGAAAACACAAAAAAAAGATACAAGAAAATTCACCCTGAATACTTGAAGGGCAAAACCTGTCAGTGGTGTTTTGATTTGTTTGGGTCTTTTTATTTTATTGTTTTTTTAACAACTGAAGCATCTCTTTCCAGTTCAACAGCTAGTATATTATCCTACTACTTGAACTCCTCTCTCCACCAGCTGAGTGTGTACATTAATTTCTTCACTCCACCATACAGCAAAAAGGTTACACGCTTACAGGTATGCACTAATTTATTCAGCGACTTCCCACATCCTGCCAGAGAAACACAATTTGCCTGCCAACAAAGCATGGATGACTTTCAGGTTTAGGGCATTTTTATCTTCCATCTGCTTTGTGATGTCTTCTCAGCACGTATGTTTGATAACAAACAACACGCTCTTGAAAACAGATCAGAATACAGAAAGCAGAAGACAGCTCTGAGCTTGCTATCTCTTTGCACCTTCACCAAAGGACTAGTCTACTAGACATGAACCACCTGCCTCACTCCCTCCCTCATCTGTATTTTTTAAGTAGAATGCAAATAAAGAAAAAGATAGTCTTGCTTACACAAATAAGTACTCTTTTTAGTTTTCCTTGCTTTTGGTCTATAAAGGTCATCCACATGACAAAAGAAAAAAAAAATAAAAAAAAAAATCAATGCGTCCATCAGCCACAGCACCTTTCCCGCAAAGTCCAGGCTGCAGACAGGCTGCCATAGTAACAGCTGTGTGCACTTACAGGGTCACCATAACATCCATTTTCCCAAAGAAATAAATCAAGATACAGAATATCTTTTTATTTCCAATACAGCATTATTATCTAAGGAAGCAGTGGCAACATTCCAGCACATCTGGATCAGCCTCCCAGAATTACTCAACAGTAATTGACAGATCCGTCTGCCTTTTGTTTTGGGGGGATTTTTTTTAAAGCCTTTTCCTTGCAAATCTTTTTACAGTTTCCGCCTTTCATCACTACAAAATATTGTATCCCATTTAAATACCATTCCAGCTGCTCTTCTTCGTGCTAAGAAAAATAGGTAATTAAAAAATCTATAGAAACAATAGAAGCAGCTGACTGTCTCTCTGCTTCACAACAGGTAACAGAACAGCACCGTTTGCTTGCGGAAAGTGAAACAAAAAAGTTGCCCTCTAAGAATAGTTTACAATACAGCATTTATGTTTTCTTGAAACAAGCAGAGTTCTCAGAGAACATTGGCAAGGAAGCATCTAACAGAAAACTGATGGGGGAGCTATGTACTCATGTGTAGAGCTAAAAAGTAAATCAATCCTGACCTCCTTCAAAGGCCAACTGCCTTGTGCATTTGTTTCAAGTGCAAAGCAGATGTTTCACATAGAAAAAACCCACCCTTATTCTCTACAAGGTTTTGCTGAAGAAGCTACTTTGAATACTGCACTTCCCCACGGAACAGACCATTTCTCAATGTAGGGTGAAGGGAAGGAAGAAATACTCTGACATGCTGCGAGCCAGAAGCCACACCTAATGTGAGCAATGAGATTTAACATGAGCTCTAGGCAGGAAACAAGTCACCTACAGTTGTCAAAAATGTGCCAATACCTTTAACTAAAAACCCCTTCTGAAGTCTTATTTGTGCTCTAGCCTATTCCACTCTCGCCCATGAGCTTATAAATTCATATGATCTGTATTCTGAATCGGAGCAGAAAACTGACCTGGCTGAGAATCAAATGTGTTTGGCTGAATTTTCTTTTTCCTGGTGTACCAGTTTAACGTTTAAAGGAGACTGAAAACTGCAAACATGAGGCAAACCATTGTCATTATCAGATAAGCTCTTTAGGCTGTGAAGAGCCATCAATACACAAGATCAAAATGCAACGTGTGAAACAGAGAAAGAAAATAAAGTCTCTTTGGGCAGCAGGATTGCCTTAAGTAGGCTTGTGCTTCTGCCATGCGTTCTGCTCTCCTGAACCACCTCAGTCTAACCTTGTGCCTGACAACTCAGTTAACTGCACTGGAAGGCTGGTTGGATTAAACAAAAAAAACAACAAACAAACAAACAAAACCCCACGGAAAGTGCAGAGTATCTCCTCATGCAACACTGTCTTCCAGCTGTATCAGTTCCCTGATCTGACCCTCCCTCCTTCCCTGTGACTGAACAAGCATGAGTACTGGCACAACAAAAGAGGTAGAAGCTGCTTGTGAAAGTAAAATTAAAAAATAAATTAAAATAATAAACTAAAAAAATCCATAACCACCCTAACCCAGCCCCCAATCCACAGTGAGTTCCAAACCACAACTCATCATACGACAGCGGTTTCACGACTTTCTTATGGCAAGGTTCTAACAACGAAAGTAGCATTGGACAATATCAGTTTTAAAGCTTGAAGCTATGGCCACGACTTAGTAGCAGCTTTACCTCTTTAACATGAGTGTGAAAGGACACAGACATGTCCAGCAGGATCTTGCGTTGCTCCACACGCCTAACAAAATCCTGTATCCGGTCTTCGAGCTGATGGGCAGCTTGATAGATTTCCTCCGGGTCACACTCCCCAGTCTGAGCGAGCTGTTCCGCTGCTTCGAGGAGCTTATCTGCGTTGGTGTATGTGTTCTGGAGAGAAATAAATTTGTTTTACGGGATTAAACGATAGAAAATTCACTCAGTATATTTTGAAGTCACTCCTCTAATAAAACAAAAAGATAAAAAGGCCCTTGGAATGTGTTTCTTCTTTTTTCTCTTTTTAAAGGTAGTAGAATATAATCTTACTAAAGATTTTATTGTATTTCTAGATACTTTTTCATTTAACTGTGAATAAATTCATTCCTCAGCTCCTTATTTATGTCTATTCAAGTATCTCCTCAATCCAGAATTTGGGAGCCTATTTATTCTTCCTCGGAATTAGTATTTTACACTCACAACTATAATAAAGATCAGCCTAAATGCATAATTACTTGGAAATTGGCCTATTTCAATACTTGAAAAATCACAACAGTGATTACAGAGTTTTCAAATCTGTATCATTAGAGGTGAGAAAGTCCTAGCTGCTGTTAGAGATGCTTAACATCAAATCTCCACATCCAGCAGGAAGGTGGAAAGTGACCAGGCACAGAAGGAGGAAACTCACAGAATCACAGAATCG
>VZZY01019829.1:0-15014 GCA_013400335.1 Eurystomus gularis | reverse complement strand
CTCACTTCTTAAAAGTCTATCCTTCAAGGCTTGATTTAATACAAAAAGTCTACTTTGCTCTGCATATTTATGGTCAAATATTTAAAGCACGTCTATTATCTCTGTGCTAAGGATATATATGGAAAGGACAGAATTTGACAAGTTGACAAATCTGAGCCCAGAAATCGAACTGCTGGCATAGGGTTTTTATGTGCATAAAAATAAGATCTCTGAAAATTTTGCAATGAAATCTTTACATTCACACTCAAACTAATAAAATAAATCAATGGGAGGAAATCTAACATGTTAAATACAAGCTTTTAGCTTCACTGTTCATATAAGTTAAGTGAGAAAATGAAAATGAGCTTCTGAAAGTAGAGAGCCTTATTCACAAACTGAGCAAACAGAGTTTACCCAGTTTTAGTAATCAAGGAATCACATCCATGTCTTTACAGAATTTACATTTCTGAGCACAAAAATGTGAAAGAGCTGAAAATTCCCAAAGACGGCAACTGCTGCAAACCAACACTGTATCAGTGGACAATGAAGCTCTACTAAGGAGTCTAAACCTATACGATCTTAGAAAGTTATGAAATGGCATAGTCAAAGCTTACTAACTGCAAATGTTTCTTAAATGGGTCAATTAATAGCTATCTCAAAAGTTTACCATTTCAGAATATTATCAATATCGAACAACACTTCACTGGTTTTTTGAAAACAGCTGGGATGTTGGCATGTGAGACCAGTTAGTGATGTTTGTCTAGTTCTACCAGGCAGATTCCAGACATGAACCTGGCCCAGAGAGCTGGATTATCCTCCCTCTCTAAGGTACATGGAGGATTATGCACTGCTGGTCTCCCTGTAGTTAGAGACTAATCTCAGATTGTTAAGGATAAAATGTTTATTTGGCAGAGTAGAGGAAAAGAAGTGCTATCCTCAAATCACTATGTTCTTGCATGCCTAGTGCTGACAAATAAGGTCACGTTGGGACAACCTATTTCAGGATACATATCAAATTGAAATTTTGAACGTTAAATAAACAGTTGTGTGAAGTATCACAAGGAACATAAATGTTATCCATCTAAAAGAATTATAATTTCTTTCCAGCCCAAAATGTTACCCAGACATCCTGTACTGTCATAAACTCAAAGGAGTTTGTTTAAAGCTGGAAAGAACAATGAAGAAATCTGGTCTTACTTCTCCCTTATAACAAAAGGTAGAAAATTTCATCCATTCAGATCTCAAATAATCTGGCACTTGAGTGATGTAGACACCCTAGGACAGCATCTTGTTCTGTTACCTAACTTTAAGAAACAACTTACAGCTTCCCACAGTATTTGTTCCATCAGCTAACCCCTCTTTATACAAACTGCCAAACCAATTCTAGTAGTCTTTCCTACTCAGTACAAATAAAACTTACCTTAGTATAGAGAGATTTGAAACGATCTGAAGCTTTATCCAGTTTATTCTGCACTTCTGTATATGTAGCCGAAGTATCGATACCATCTTTGTCAACCTTCACACCATCTCTTTTGCTACAGGACCTTGCAGCATCTAAAACTCTCTGTCCAGAAATCGTAATATACCGTAAATCACCTTTGTGAGATATAACATCTTCTGAAAAACTCTTTTGCCTTTTCAGTTTGACCATAATACCACTGAAGTCAGAAGCACCTGCCTCCAAATTATCAAGTTCTTGTTCTGCCTGCTGCAGCCAAGTTTCAAATTCACTATAGTCCGCATCAAATTTCTCAAGTTCTTCTCTTAGAGAATGAGTTAATTTCATTTTCCGTTCTGATTCAGCTAAAGCAGTCTCATACTGAGCCTTCAGTTCTTTCATGTTCCTTTGCATCTTTTCTTTTTCTTCTGGTGAAAGGTAGTGCCCTTGTTTCTCAAGCAGCGCCTGAGCAGACTGAGTTGCTACTATGACAGCCTGCTGCTGTGAAATAATTTTGTCATGTTGAGCCTGCAAGAAAAGATAGAATAAATTATGACCAACACCTTCTTGGATGGTTCCTTAAAACGATGACTAAACCAAAGTCCATGAAAATCATAAAAAGATTTTCTAATTTTCACATTATTTCTTTAAAAGCATTTTGTGAGTAATTTAAGTGAAAGCATGACTCCTGGTCTTCACATTTCTGTGCAGTTTCAGAATTTTACAAAACATCCAATGGTAAATTTTAGCCAAATATACAGGCCACAAACAAATGGGAGTCTTCAATTATCACTGGAACCCAGAAATACTAGGAGATAATTTATATCGCACAAACACTATTCCCCTATATTTCTAAAAGACAACTCTGTATACTAAAACTAGACATTATCAATCTCTTTAATATTTTTTCCTAATAAAAATTATTTGCTTATTACTTAATATTTAGGGTAGCATGCTTACTGTAATGAAAATTTTCCTAATTCCTTTTCTCACAATAGGATTAATCAAATAAAGCATTCAAAGGCAACTTTCCGTATCAATACATTTCCATTTCCTGTTGCTTGTACTGTAGCTACCATTTCAAACTAACAGATCAAAAGGAGTGAAAGCATCAAGCATTAAGAACAATACAGGTACTCTCTTCTTATATTGAGTGAACAAACATTATTGTACTTTTTTAAATTTAATTTTTCAATTCCAAGATCAATGATTCTTTTCAAATATACTTGGTCATAAAACAGGTCCTTTTGACACTAAAACTAAGAGACACATTATATGCATGTAAATTGTTTTAATCTCATTAAAAAATATTTAAGTCATAGGAACTAGAACTGTATGCCAAACAAAAACATACTTCAAATATATTCTTTTAAAAAAACCCCTCCATTTTTAAAGGCCTTCTACATAAAATAGCTATGTAAAAAAAAGTGGTATGCTTTTCTTGCCATTAGTACAGTTGGCAATTATCCTGCAGGCATTAGGTGCAGAGATCTGTCAAAAAAGTAAAAGCATTGTGTACAAAAACCCAAATTATCTTTTTTTCTTAGGTTGGTTTTTGTTTTTTCAATAAGAAAGGAAATCCATAATAGTACCAGCTATCAGCATAATCATTTTCATCAATATGTACATCAAGCCCCACCTACAAGGTTTTGGTTGCTTAACGGCAGATCAACAAAAGCCATAAAGCTGGCTTATTATTTTAAATGCTTCCAATTGTCTTACCTGGAAAATCTATTTTTAAAATGCTGCGCTGTGCTTTTATGTAACTCATTCCTCTGAAGTCTTGAAATGGTGCTTTGCCCCCATGTTAAAGTTACAGTTACAGTTTACTTATTGTGCAGGAAACAACCATAGTAAGATTGAAAAAAGTGGCAAATTTGCAATACACTCTAACTATTGAAATTCCTGCAACTGTGTATCACTAACTTCCTAATGCCTGTTTCAAAGTCTGTGACAAAGTGGATGAGATTGAATTCAAGCATTCAATAATGACCGACACACTTAGCACCTAAATGTTGAATAAACCCAGTAACAGTACCTTGACTTTCTGATACTGCTGGTTCAGATTGTCTTCTGTGCTTTTTGCTAGTCCATCCACCTGAGTTTCAAAATCTTGCTGAATTTCCAACAGATTACCATTGACATCATCCTCCTCTCCTTCCAAACACTTCACATCTCCCTCTTCAATGTGTGTTCCATTCTGTTCTATCACCTGCTTAAATTTCCGGCCGTGCTCTGCTTCTTTATCCACATTTGATAACCAATCCAAGAGATTTTCTATTGTGTTTTTACTTTCTTCCAGCTGTTCTATGGCTGCAACCTACAGTGAAATTTCACATTTCGGTTTAGAACTCTTTAGGCACTATGAAATATCATATGCAAATAGATCATTTAAAATACGTTAACATTAAACAAAATTTTCCTTGACAAATACATTGCTGTTTATTTTATAAAGAAAATAAAACAGCAAAGTTTTCTAGTCATTGAAATGATATTTTAATCTCTCCACAGTATAACAACAGTAAATTGCAAGACTAATCTCATAAGACACATAAAAAGTTTGAGTAAAGGTATAAAATGGTTGCCTAAAAACCTTTTCTGTTTCCTGCTTAATTGCTGTTGTCATAGCTTTATCCAGCTCTTTTTTGGACTCTTCTGCCCTCTGGCTAAGGAGCAAACACTTTGTCTTGGCTTCATTCATTTTCTGTTCAAGAACAGTCTTCTCTTCTTGTGACAACCTTCCTCCGTTCTCTTTCAAGAAGGTTTCAGTATTTTTCACAACCTCTGCCAGTCTCTGGGCACTCATTCTCATGTCTTTTTGTATCTCCTTTTGAGAGAAAAGAAAGCAAACAGGAGTAAATTATTCACTAGACCTTTCCAATTAGCTTTATTGGAACTATCTCTGTTCTAGGGGTATGCACCACACTGGTTCTTTATAACTTGGGAGATCACTAAATTGCAGATAGGATTCTTGAAAAAATAAAATTAATTCAACATCTGACAATGTTGCTGCAGCTTAATCTGCCTTTTTTTTTTTTGTTTTCAATTGCAAGTCTTTCGGCTTACACAGACTGAGGCCACTTTTTTCTTTGTTCAGCAGCTCAAAAAATTGTATTTCCATGTATGCAGAAGAAAATATATCTTACTTTTTAGATATCAAGAGATAATGTAAATCTTCTACACCACAGTCAGTGAGTCTCCTGACAAATTCTGTTCCATTACTATTCTAAAAGAAAGCTGCAGAAAATAAGAGGATTGAATAAAAGTCAGAAACTTTTAGTCATCTTTCCCAGGTGGACGTTGTCCCATATTTCTTGGTTTTGTTCAGGCCAGAAATGCTATATGAATATTTTTCTTTAATTGTAATCAGCTGTAATATTTCAATCTCCAAAGAAAGTTTAAGTCCATTAAATTTCATAGAGGACAGATGTTTAGTTTTTGTTTATACAAAGCAGTTTGTCTAGTCCTATAACAGTCAAATAAAAAAAAAAATCTGCCTCCCAGTCTTCTGAGGGAAGCTTTAATTATAAGAATAATTATGCTGTTGAGTACATTCACTCAGTTACTGAAATAACTAATTTTTTTTCTTTATATATGAGTAAAATACTCTTGAAGCTGCAAGACTAAACATTTGATTCTCATTCTAGACCACAAATTTCACATCAACTATAGAATATAGTTTGGCAGCTAAAACTGCAGCTCATTTTAGTTATGTTAGGAAGATTTTCCTGGGGACACAGTATCAAGACAAAATTCTCCTCCTCTGACAAAGATCTCTGTGCTCCTTTTTTAAACAGCTCACTGACGATGAAAGCTCTGACTACATCTATACAATAACTTCTTAAAGCCCTCATTCCCCTCCTGAGACACCCTTCTACAATGGTGTCTATGAGAGGTCAGTCAGCAAATAACCACTAGCCTGCTAGGCAGCCACAAACAGTTGACAGGAAGAAAAAATGAAGCATATACTATATTCACTCTTCACTCTCATGGGTACCCCATTTAGGCCACAAACTCTTAAGACAGATAAACGATATTAAGAGGTACTCCAGAGGTGTCTGTATCTTTCCACTGGCTATAAGGAGAATTTTGACAAGCTACATGTGTTACTTTAAAGATGAGTAAAGCAAGGTAAGATGAATAAGGAGATTTCCACCTTTATAGATTACTAAACCTGATCTGGAGTTCTACAATAAACTACTATTAGGAGAATGAGGAAAAGAAGAGTTCCAATTCCTTTAGTCCTTTAGCTACTGTAAACTAAATGAGTATCAGTCAGGACAGACTAAAAGCTTATAGATGACAGCATACAGCTGAAAAGCAAGGTCTCAATAGGGAAGCAAGCAAACTGAAAGCGCTCTGTTACACAAGGACACCGAAGAGACTAAAAGCAGCACTAGAAAAAACAATTCAAACCAAGACAAGAGTGAGGCAATGGAAAGCCCTGCAGCAAAATTCTTCAAAATACTGTGAACAGCACTCTCTGATACCAGCTTAAAAGCTTGTTATATTATTTTAGCGTAAAAAAATCATGCTTGTTGATCACATTTGACAGGAACAATCTTAAGTTAATATATAACAAATTTCACGCCTGCTCCAAAAGGGCTTCTTTAAATGTCTAGTACATACTCCCTATTCTAGTGTCTCCTAGTTTGGAAATTTCTTTTCTCCCACTGGCACATACTGGAGCGTATTCATGGGCAGCAGTTTAAGTGCATGCCATTAAGCCTTTACTTTTGGTAGGTCAAACAAATCTATTTTACTCTCCTCTCACATGACAAGTCTTGTTATTCAACAAAAAAAGAGTCTAGTGACTCTCCTCTGCACTCAGTCTTCTTGACTTAGTTGACTAGAATGGTGCATACCTCCTGTTTGGTCTGGTATTGTTCTAGCTCAGCCTTGCTGTCTCCAATAACAAGAGACTCTTGCTGTCCGATGAGTCGATTTTCAGTCTGTGTAAGCAAATCACAGATTTCCTGCAGTTTCTCTTTGCACTCCTGCTGCCGTTCAGCCACATCCTATATTAAAGCCAAGTACAATTGAACAATAAACATCTTCACTTCAGAAACTAACACACATTCTAATAGGAATTACCTTTGAACATCAATATTGCAAAGCAATCATTTCAAAAGTATGCTGTAAACATGATAGCAGTGGTACAAAGAGCAAGATGAACATACAAAAGTTATGGATCAACCTCAAATAAGTTGTAAGTAAAGGAGACCGTGTTTGATGGAATTGCCCAATAGAAGTCTGGCCATGCACATATGTGAAAGATGACATCTCCAAACAACAGGAGTGAAAATCCAGTCTCTTTAATCGCTTGAAACTGTGATAAACACTATTAATTCTGAAAAAAGGACATCAAAACAGAGGTTAGTTGTGATTGTGAGTTAGCCCTTGTCGTTATGCATAATGTGTTACCTGAATAGAAAATGTTGACATTTTAAGTAGAAAAGAACAAAACATGCAAACTCATGATTGTTATTACGTCCTAGGAAAGTTATCTGTGCCTCTCCTTCACTAAATTTTATGTTGCCTTCATAAAGTACAGTGGAAACAAATGTTCTTAGAATAGCAAAATAACACAACGTTTCAGAATGCTAAAACACCTTTCAATATGCATAAACTGGGTGCTGAGGTGGTGATTCCGAGTCTTAACAGTCCTTTTGTGAGAGAAGAGGAGATGCAGTTTAACTGCAGCATCTTATCAGCCTCCCTTGACTCTACAAAGGTTGCTTACGCTTGCAGCCATGCCTGCTGGAGAGGTAACTGTCCCAACTTGACTCATACCTTTCCCAGTGCCCACGCCTAGAATTGCAAATATCTTAGCTGATTTACTCATATGTTGGTCCCTCTAACCTGTCTCGGTCAAAGCAAGCTGTGGTAGCAAGAATTTAAACCAATCTGGTTCTTTGACTATAAAGACCCAGAAAGAAGATCACATAAGCAGACGACCTGGCAAATTAAAGGAAAAGAAAATCTTCAGCAGGTCAGAAGTGATGCACAATGGTGTGATAGTAGATTCACTGATCAATACAGTTGCAGTCAGAAGAGTTCACTGCTTCATTCAATTACCGATATAACTCCTACGTAAACATCTGTGAGAAACCTCAAGCAAGTTATCTCTCACTGCTAGAAAGAGCAGACCTGGTCACCTAAGGCTGGGCAGATCCTAATGCCCAAAATTGTGTCTGTCCAAAATCTAACATGCTGTTTCTGTGACTGCACCAAAGAAAGACAAAAATGACAGTTGACCAAACTTGATCAATACCATCTTTGTAGAACTAAGAATGTAGCTGTAGTAAAAATTGAGAATATAGGAATATGCTTAATACTGCATGCTGGTATTAAAATTCCTCATCCACAGACAGAAACTCAGCACATCTACACAGAAAGGCAAACCTTCTGATCACCCAGGTCTTGTGCTGCCTGTAACTGAGTCTCTAAGCTTTCCACTTGAGATGTTATTGCTTCCTGTACTTCCTGAAAAGATTTCTGGGTGGTATTTAAGAGCCTCAGCATCTGTTTGCTCTGATTAGGAGAGAGATCTTGAGCATGTTCAGAAATGAAGAACTGAACATCAAATGCAGTGGACTCCAGTAGCATTTTTTTACAGCTGAGCTCCGCAGCACCGTTCTGTAAATGAAAAGAAGAAAGCAACTAGCAATGAAGACAAATTCAGTAAAAATGAAACAAAAGCATCACTACCCTCTTTTCTTAGATTCTGTTCCAAAACGCTCTTGGGAGACAGTATAAAGAGGCTTTTTGTCTTTCCCCATCTTGTGTTCTAACACAGAATAGATTTAGAAGGTAATTAAACTTCAGTAAAGATTCTGGACTTCATGCATAAAGATCCAATTTTAATTACTGAAATATTTTTATTATAAACTATGTTTCCAAAAAGGCTCAGATTTATTGCAACAAATGTAAGCAGAAGCAATAGCTTTCTCAGTAAGCTGAACTGTATCAGAATTTTTTTCAAGAGACAAAGCAAATCAACAAAATATTGGATTATCAAGGCTGTCTTCTTACGTAATTAGTTCTAGCCTTCTGTTTAAGCAATAGAGGTTAATGAGCAGATACACAAAATCTAGCTAATAATTCATAGTATGGAGCAACATTTGTCAGAAGCAGCAACATCTGCCACAACAAATACTTACTTTATATAGCTGTAAACTTCTCCTCATCTCCTCCACGTCATTAGTATTCACTGTGAAGTCATTCATGGTTTTACTGTTTTCTGTGATCCAGTCTGAAAAACTCTGCAGTTTGCTTAAAAGTTGCTGGTGTAATACTGCAAGCTTAGACTAGAAAGGGAAGTTGGATATTTATTTATGCCCCTGGAGTCTAGTCACATTTGCTATCACATCATATAGAATCATACAGGTATTTTTATATTAAGATAAAACAAAATAAAGCAAAACCAAATTCCTTCTTTTTAGCCAAATTACCTTGAAGAAAATCAAGGTTTAAAAGGTACACTCATAGAAACATACCATTTCCGAGTCAACAGCACAGACTATTTGTTTTGCTCGTTTCGAAGACATATCACAGACCATAAAAAACGCTTCCTGCAAATCATCATAGCTTATCTTTAGCTCTTTAAGTTTCTCTTCAGGAATATCCCTGTGACAGAACTTGAAAAACTCTTCTGTCAACCTCAAGTCCTTTTTTAGGATAATTGCAAAGGTAGCCAGTCCTGATTCAAATGACTACAAGGAGAATACATACAAAATGCATTAAGTTACAAAGTAAGAAAAAAATTAATAAAACATTTAAATCTGAATTACTTAAATTATATTTGAAATCTCTCTTTTGTTATCTCAGGGCTTTTTCAAACTTCCATCATTGAGATACAAGCATAAAGAACGCTTCACTTACCTCCAGTTGTTCCAGTTCATCTTTTAGTATTTCCAGGTTGTTACTAATAGGCTGCTGGTTATCTAGGCGGCTTTTCATATCTTGAAGCACTCCAAAATGCCCTCGCATTTTCTCTGTTAACATTAAACACTGCTGTACTCCATCAACCTGAAAATGAGTTTTAATAGTAAGAAAAGGTTTTCCAAATGGACAGACTTGAAAATAATCACTAAAAGTCCCTGTTTTAATGGTAATTTACTTTAAATCTATAATTTAATTTTTAACTGTTTTTCCAGTTTAATTATTCTCTCCAGCACTGGGAAGGATTCATGCAATTCCTTTAACACAGGACACATACCACATACCAGCTGTTAGTTACTTACCATGCTAGTGGAGATGTCTTCCAGGACCGCTTCTTTTGTTTTGGAAAGAGGCTCAGTAAAGCCTTCGGACAGGCCGTGTGTCTTCCCATGCTCCTGGCCACTTTTCCAAGCAATAGCTGTGTCATCTGCCAGTGTTTTCTCTTTAGCAATTTCTGATCCAAACTCCAATTGTTCTGTCGAGAAAAGAGGACAAAGCCCATCTACTTTGCCTTTACCCTCACGTTCTGTGGTGATACCAGCAATCTGTGAGCTCGTAAGCAAACCACTTATCAGCTCCTCTAACTTGCTTGTACTGTCATCTCCAGGTGAGATTTGAAAAATCTCCAGAAGTTCAGAACTACTAATTTTTGGTACAGGAGCTTTCACATCTGTTTCACACTTCCTTTCATCTGGATCAGCCATCTTTTGCTTGCAGGATTCCTGCTTCAGAACATCACGGAGAAGATCAGGACTTCTGCAATCAGGCCAAAGCAACGAAAGAGCTTCACTATTCTTTGGTTCTGTACACGGTGTGGCAAACATTGCTGCAGTTTCAACAGCACTGCTTATTTGCTTGAGATTTGACCCACTAGACGTGTCACTCCCAAGCTGGGTGCTTCCAACCAGTGCAAGTAAATTTCGCATTAAAAATTTGGTATCGGAGTAACTTAGGGGTTCACCCTCCTGCTTGCAGTAAACATGTCCCATTTTCAATTTCCTTTGTAATATATTCTTTAAGTCTTCAATTAGTGTGTCAGGCATTTCTGGTGGTTGTGAAATACCTTCCTTTACTTGAAAATCTTTGCAGGGTCCCATTTCCTTTTGCAATGACTCCATGGACATTTGTTTTTTGAAGCCATTTCCAACAGAAGAATTCTCACTGGACATGAAATTTTCTCCCTTTGTGTTTTTCAGCATCTCATATTCCCTCTGGGCACCATAATTCATGTCAGCCCCTATGCTGCTCAGAATTGCAGAAGAAACTTCAGTGGTTTGGGTATGACTCCCAGAAGGTAGCGTTTCACTCCCATCCCGTGACTCTTTGGCATCTTCAATACCTCCTAAAGGATCTGTTTTTATTGGGAAAAATTCACTATCACTGCTGCTCTTGTTTTCTGAAAAGTCTTGAAGAACATTGCCAATGTTTTGACAGATAGCTCTCCCTGTTTCTTCAGTTATGCTAATTTCCTTTGGTTTCACTGTATCAGTTCGGGCAAAAGAGTAAGTGTTAAATTCACTCGAATGCTTTTCTTCCATATTTAGCAGAAAATCCTTTTCATTCTGTGTACCCTTTTTCCCTTCTTCCCTGTCCTCAAAGCAACAGGATTCAGTTTTATCCAATTCTGAATGGTCACCTTCTTTTATGTCTGTTGTATATTGTTTTAAAGAAGGAGAAATGTTAAAATCTCTCTTAAACTCATGCGATTTCACACCACTTCCAATGGCGAACAAAGCCTGATCTACATTTACTTTTTCTTTACTTGAAACAGGAGTTTCTTTATCAGCTTTAATTACTGATGCATCAAATATTTCCCCAAGGCTTTCCATCTGAATGGGACTTCTACTTAGCCCCATGATATTACATTCCTCCATAACATTTATTCTGTTTTTATTTTCTGTAAGGATTTCAAAACCTCTTATTTGACCATGCTTCCAACTGGTGACTGGATGTACTTGGTCACTAAGTGAACTATCACCATCACTCACATAAGGCATATCCATATGGAATTTATTGTCCATTTGGGATGAACTTTCCTTCAGTTGCTCAATACCAGCCACATCATTTAACAGTTTTTCCTCTGCAAATACTGCTTCTCTCTGTCGTTGCCCGTGATTTGAAGGTAACACCGGTGTGGGACCATTGTTTGTGTTCAAACTATCAATACAGCATTCTGAGAGAAGCAGATTTGTCCAAGTACTTTCAGCAGCAGCAGCAGCTCGCTTTGTAATTAGGAAGGCTGCTACACTAACATCAGATGCCACAGTATCATCAAGAAGCTGAGAACTTGGAACCTTAAGCTGTGCTTTGTTATTTTCTTCACTCTTACAGGACATCCATTCAGTGTCAAAGGTGTTTCCAGACTGAAGAGCCTCAGTAGTATCTTGTGGCATGTGTTTACTTTTGACTGAAGTCTCATATTGATCTTCTGCTTCCTGCTGTCTATCTGCTTCACTTGTACATGTAAGACCAACACACGTTTTCTCAGAAACATCTGATGCAGATTCACATTTTCCTGAGCATAATTTTCTATTTTCATGGTTAGACTGGAATTGTAAAGTATATCCTGCCTTGTGGCCAAAAGAATAGCAACAGTCATCAATATTCTCATTGTTTGTCTCATTTTCTATGTCTCCTAAGGAAATTAATAGCTGGTCACCTTTGTTTATACATTGATGATGTGAATAAAAAATACCCATTTCTTCATCACTGTCAGAATCAGTGTCAGAGTCATCAGAACTGCCATAATCCTCCTCATAATCTTCCTCCTCCTGTGCACCTTCAGATTCATCCTCATAGGAGTCACTTTCTGCTTTCATTTCTTCTTCCTCATTTCTGTCTCGTACTTCTGCATTATACATCTGTAAAGAACTAAGGCCTCCTTCCTTTCTTCCTTCACTCTCCAGAGTAACTGGTAATTTTTGCTCCTTCTCTCCAAAGCTCCCTGTTCTTTCCCTTTCCTTCTCAGGGATTATTTCTGTACTTTCAGCACCTGCAGAAACTATATTTATGCTGTCAGGTAGCCCTGTCAGATTTACATGGACACTCTCTCCAGCATTAGTTCCAAGTTCTTGAAAAGAGCTGGTCTCTTCTTTCAGAGTTATTAGACCACCTCTCTCCTCTAGCAAACCTAATGGAATTGATGTTCCAGACAATTCTGGCTCTGGTGTAGCATCATGTCTCAACTGCAAGGTATCAAAACCATCATCACCTTGAGGACTGTCATAGGAATCATCATCATCAATTTGTGGAGTATCATAGACATCACTGTCATCATCACCAACCTGAGGTGTTTCATAGGCATCATCATCATCAGACTGAGAACTATCACTTTCAGAGGCTACCTCACCACATTCATGCTGCAAGCAGTTACTTTCAAATGGTGGGATGCCATCACTCCCTTCTACTGATGAGTCAGAACTACTGTCACACGGCAGTAACTTATCGAATGTAAGATTGCTTTCTTCTACTGTTAGCCTTTGTGCTGAGCTGTTACTGCCCCCCACAAGAGGTCCACCATGTATAACAGCATCGCCATCCAATGAAGGCCTGCAGTGCACGTCTCCACTGTCTTCTAGACACAGTTTGCTCTGCAAATCAGTATAATCCTCTAAGGATGGCCTGCCATGTACATAAAGATAGTCCTCTATGGATGGCCTCTTATGTACATCAGTGTAGTCCTGTAGAGGTTGCTCACCATGCTTGTTATCTTCAAACTGTAGTGTGTCACCACACTGACTAACCAATTCTTCTGGAATTCTGTATTCAGTATCTGCACTGATGGATGAACCAGGACCTCTGTGAAAACAATCTTTTTTGCTGTTATCCAATACCATACTGCTATTGTCAGCTTGCAATATGTGAGCCTCATATTTTGTGCACCTTTTCAACTCTCTCCAGGTTTCATTATCTGTCATATGTTTCACACTTGAGGAATTTTGTAAGGTTTTATCATTCCTGTTTTCATTACCCAAACTGTCTGCCCTATAAATCTCTTCTTTCTCTGTTTCTGCATTTGAATCATTTGGAAGATATCCTTCAATGTTTCCTGAACTTGCCTTCTGACTGTTACACTTGTACAGTTCTGTCCACTCAGAAACCTCCGGAAGGCCTCTGAGTGCATTTCCGTTCATGGAATTTTGTGTGCTGCTTAAGACATTTCTAAGATCTGTAGGGTTAGTTAACATCTCCTGTGTATATTCTGACTGCTCTGTATCAATAGCATTGCAAACATCTGGTCTACATACATAGAGACCTTCTCCCTGTAAAGATATGGAATTCCCCAAGTCTTCAAACTGATTTAATTTCCTGTTATTAGCAGTGTTCTCAGCACCTGAAAAATCACCCTGAACAATGCCTGTGACATTATTGAAGTGGACACTGCCAATCAACTTGAGGTTAAACCCTTTCGAGTTTATGTATTTGTTATCAAACTCCATTTCTGACACATCAGCACTGCAGGCAGCACCATCACCATCCAGCAACATATTGATGGCTTCTTGCAATCGTCCATCATATAACAGAAGTCTTCCTCCAGTGTTTGCATCCATGTAACTATTTACCATCAGATAAGATATGAATAATTTCTTAGCTTGATCTAAATTATGACATACAGGGTCTTCTGAGCCAGCATCTTCATGTTCCTCCTCACAGTCACGAGATACAGATGGCAGGAATTCATATGTTGATAACCATTTTGCAGCATTTTTACAAGGGGACTCTAATTCTTCTACATTGGGCATTTTATCTGGTAAAATCACATTGGTCAAAACAGATAAGGTATTGATGTCTATGATCCCTGATTGTGCAGCCTTATCTAGACTGATTATTTCACAAGTTTCTGGAATGTAAAGCGCAGCTATTTTCTGTCTATCATTTAGTATTTTGAATGCCAGCTCATTTGTTATCATTTCTTGGTGCAAAGAAGTTGATATGGGGAATGTTTCACCAGTGTGAGGCCAAATTAGTCCAACAAAGCCTCTCTGTGCTTCTAATACCAGCAGCGCACTGCTAGATGATATTAAGTTGCATTGTACAGCTTCATCAACAGTCAAACGTTGTCCTGAATGGGGACAAAGGATTCCACCAGTCTGAACCTGATGTGTGAGGATCCCACAAGCAGTGTCCTGATCTATCATCCCTTGTCTCATGGCCTCTTCCACAGTCATTCTCTTCCCAGAGTCAGGGTCAATTATACCTCCTGACATCAACTGAGAACCTAGCAGCCTGAACATTGTTTCCCGATCTATGAGTCCTTCATGGGCTGCCCTCAGAACAGTTATCTTCCTTCCACATTTGAACATGATTTTGCCTTTTTCTTGCGGTTTCACAGGTAGGAGTCTTAACCCTGTTTCTTCATGTATTATGCTTCTACGGACCATCTGTTCAAGGGAAATCTTCTCAGCACAGTTGGGGTCTATGAGATCTTTACATGTGTCTTTTCTTTCCAGAAGCTTTGTATATAATGTCGGAGAAATCAGGTTTCTCTGGAAAGCATTCTGCAAAGTCAGGTTTTCTCCAGTAGATGGCAAAATCAAGTGCCCACTTGAAAGCTGATTCTCAAGAATTTTAATGGCCAAAGGTTCTGAAATTAGACCTTGTTCTAAAGCTGATACAACTGGAAGATTTGATAATGATGATTCTGAAATAAGCT
>VZZY01019827.1:1734-125686 GCA_013400335.1 Eurystomus gularis | reverse complement strand
AGACACATCACTGGGAAGTCCTATGACACATACTTCATACATCTGTACCATTTCAGAGGGTTTTAAAAAGAGGAAGCCAACAGCTATACACCTGTATAACAGAAAATTAAGAAGATACTTTCACGGACACATAATTATTCTTTCAATGCTGTAGCTTTTGCAAAACTAAATTATTTTTCTTTCCCAAGAAGGAGCAGTTTTTGCAAAAAATGTTTCTGCTAAGGAAAAAAAAAAACAAACGTGATCTTCAGGTACGTTGAAGAAACTATTTTAATCCTGCGACTTAGACATACTGTTTGAAAGGTCACCCTCACCCAGAGTAAAGACTGATAAATTATCTTAACACCAACACTTCAACATACCAGTTTTGGAGTCAATCCTATTCAAAGCAAGCGATGACAAGACAAAATTGATACTCCTCCTATATATTCTATACTCTTTAAAAAAAAAGATAATTATTTCCTAAGCTAACATAAACAGATCTGTCTCTTCTTTATGCATTAACAATTAATATGGATCCTGCTTATAGACATCTGTAATGCTTTGGGCTGTATTTATGGTGTGATAACTGTGTCATTTTGAGACACAGTGCACCGAGATGATAGAAAGACATAGCTGAACTGTTCACTCATGCTTCTGTCTGAGGGACAACACTGCTATCTTGTTACTAAATACTGCCCCAAGCAATGAAAAGTTTCATAAATCTTTTTCTACCAGTGTTGTCAGCTTCTATTTTTGCCTGTGGCTGAATGTGATTATAATCTGTTTCACCATACAAGAAAACAAAGTGATCTAGAATATAATGACTGGGGAACATTTTGGAGCCCTCCTGAGCTGCAGGATATTTCCAGCTGCTAGCATAGCTGATAACAGACTTAATAGAGCTAATGATTTCTAATACCACTAACAGAAGGCTATTTTCACAGTGGGTAAATAATGATTCTTTTGCTTTGGGAATGGTTAAGGAGTCATGTAGATGTTTGATAAGTACATGATACAGTATAAATGCAGCAATATTTGGATAACTAATGGTAGATTGCACCATAGCTAGAAGATAATATATTTTTGTGTTTCGTTTCAAGAACTTAAAACTTTAAAACCCTGTTAACACCACTGTGACAACAGGGAGATTTCACTGTAAACAATTACAAGTAATGTTTTAATCTAAGCATAAAAACAATTGATTTGTTTCAGTGCACTGCATCTTTGTTTTTATGTTGTTAATTAATATTACAAATCTTCACTAGAAATAAAATAAAAACTAATTGGATAGTAAAAGAAATTGTCTTGAGAGTTGAATGCAAAAAACTGCATCAATGGGGCAAACTATGAATACCATTTATTCCTACAGTATTTTACTTGACCATAACTGTATGCTTCTGATGAGGATTAACGATGTTTACTTGGTTTCCTCCTTTCCTGGTGTGTTATCTGTGTTCCCCATGCAAAGGCATGCATTCCCACCAGGGAGAACTCCACTCCCTAGGCTAGAAGATTCCTTCCGGTTTTTTGTTTGTATGACATTATATACAAAAAATTTCCTATGGTAAAAATGTATTTCTCCTTCCCTCTTTTCCTCTCCTGCAGTTACATACCTATGTATGTTGCACTTAAGAATCTTCTATTTTTCCTTAAAGACATTTGAACATTGTTTCCCACCAACTCATGGCAGCTGTAAGGACCATTTGGGACTTCTTTGCTGCTCACTGCAGTACTCTGCACACCCAGAGAGATGGCTGCCGTGCCATGAAGGAGGCAAGGTGTGAGGGCAGGCAGGTTGGGAAGGAAGGAGCACTGGTTTGAAAGCAAAACTCACTGTGAAATTCTGCACTGTTGCAAGTGTGGCTGTTACCAGGTAGTTTTACTGCCCTTTGAGTTTTCTGGGCTGTATTCAGTAGCAAAAAGCCTTCCTAAATGGGATCGCATTTCAGCACACTCTGTGTTCCTGTATCCCCAAAATGGGTCGTATCACGCTGCTTACAATCCAAACTTCTCAACGAGCAGAGAAAAGATTAATTATAATTCTGATGAAGGAAACAAAGCAAGGTTTAAATAATATAATTCAAGATAGACAGAGCTCCTAAAGTCAAAATTAAAGAAATGAAATGACTTATAGCTCAAACATAGGATAATAAATGGTGTAACGCAACAAACCAGTACCTACCCATTATAAACTTTATAGATTTTAGGAAAGCATATGATAACCCCCATTGTGATTCATTTTCACATATCTTGAAATATTATAGGAAGCAAGCAAAAATAATTAAGTTTACCAAACTGTATTTCAAGGTATGGCTTCTACAGTTAAACGAAATGCAAACTTAAACAAAGAGTGTAATACAGCTGCTGGTGTCAAACTGAGAATGCAATCTCTTCTCTTGTTTGTCACTGCCACTGTTTCATTATGACAAGAAACTGTAGACTGGAACAACAGAAATATTTCATGGTCTGAGTTAATAGCAGATTTTGTTTGTGCTGGTGATACAGCAGTTCTAAATGGCAGGTCAAACTTGCAAGGAACACCACGAGATTGTTCCACATCACAAATAAATCAGGTTAAATATTATGAAAAATATATCTAGCAGGAACTCCAGGTTCCAAATCAGGTTTTGTATTAGAAGGCCGAGAAATACAGGGTTTGGAAATTCAGATACTTGACAGACATGAGCAAGCCAATGGATATAATCATAAGGAAACAATACCATGATCAAGTAATGTGACAGCTGCATTCACTAACTTGAATGACTTGCTCAAATGTTACTCTTCCCTAAACATACAGATAGGGAAACAGCCACTAGATTCAGTTACTTATGCATTTTGAATGCTAATGCCTTCAGAAAATATTAGGCATTAATTTAATTCCAAAAATACTAAGATTTGGAATTCAACAATTTTTATATTTTTTTTTAAAATAGCACTCAATATAAGACAGGAATTCAAAATACATTAAAAACTAAGGTAGAGCACAGAACATAGCTTGCACACCACTGACAATTTGAGAAGCATGTCAAAGGGCCTACACAGTCTTAAAACTGGAAATACTGAGAAAGTTAGAGAACAAGATGGCTAAGCTGCTCAAAGAACAAGAACTCAGGATTGCTTAATTAAAATCAGCTATAATATCACAGGGCAGAGATATATTACATGTATCAGCATACAAAAAATGAAAAAGTGGGAATTTTGGAGATCAAGGAGCTCTTTTACATCGATACGGAAATTGCAATGCCAACTAAAATCAGATTTAAACACTTAAATTAGGAATTTATGGTAGGAATAGACAGTCGTTACAGAAAAAGGTAATAATCGGACAGTAAATTAAATATTTTCATTATCTGGAAAAATTTATGGAATGGAAAAATCTAGCAGAGAGTATTTAACAAAGAAGGTCTTGAAAATTGAGAAGCTATACAGGAAAAATCTTGTTAAGTCTAAAAGTTATAATATTTTTTTGAAAATTATTAAAATACAATATACTAGGCAGTCCTTCAAAAGGCAGTAAAGCTATGTAACAGGTGGTGGGATAGGAGATGCACTTCAGTGTTGATGAACACAAGCGCAACTTGAAATTCTTCTATTAACTATTGATTATAAACTACCTAAATGACCTAAACTAACAGACTAATGAAAATAACTATAATACAGCAGATATTTTCCAGGATAACATTGTAAATGCATAAAAATGGAAGAAAATAAAAATGCAGCCTACTTGCTAAGGTCTGGCATGAAGTGATTGCATGCTGCATCCTTATTCCAGAAGCGAATGACAAGCCTCAGCTGACTTACGACATACTTTGCATTAACACGCACACATATGTCAAGTTTGGAAATACAGCACCGTTCATTCACACTCTGGGGAAGTTGTCATGTGTTATTTTACATCCAGCCTGCCTCATTCATGCTTAGCATTGTGAAAAAAGCAAAACGGTTTAAAATGTCTACTTCACACAAGTGCTCGCCGTAAACTCAGATTAGTTCTCAGAATGTGAACCTCACAGGATCCTCTGCAGCAGACGGAGCTGATCCACACTCACTGCGAGCGAAGGAAACTCGGAACTACCAGGGACCCTAATGCACACAGGCTGCTGCTATCTGGGCTCACGGTGCCAAATGTGTTCCAAAATCTCGATGCAGCACCTGTCACCCTGTGGCTTATCCAGTGCAGGCAGCATGGCCAAGAACCAGTGCGTAGTAGGCAGGTCACAGGCCAGGCTGGACACTCCGAGCTCTATAGCGAGTGGCAGACATCCAGTAGCACAGTGTCCTTCTGGTTCACCCCAAAAGATCCCTAACTAGTTGAAGGGACTGAGGTATCCCCAGCTGCAATTGGAGGAGTCCTGTGCCCATATTGTAAGTACAGTTTACGGCTGGACATAAAAGAAGTTAGAGCTTCCTGTTCAATCCAGCTACTTTGCATTATACATACTATTCTTTTCACTTGTGAGTCAAGCCGTTGCTGGTATATATTGCTCAAAGGAACTGGAACATCAACAGAGCAAAACGAAAACAAAGGCATTGCTTAGGCACAGCCTAAGTACTTACATTACTGTCAAAAGATACACAATAATACATTGTCTTCGATTTTCTAACACTTCATAGTTCTTCAGTGAAAGAGGCAATACTATTCTCTCATTTTTTCAGTAACTCACAAGATTCGCACTAACCAGTTCAGATGTAAATGTAACACGTTTGTTCTTCACACATTATTAGGTTACACATCTGATTTTCTAACTCCAAGCAATTAGAAGCCCAGTACAACAGCAAATAAAGCTGCTGGTCAAGGAGATGTTGCATAGTCAAAACAGAATAAGGCTTCTTGAGATCATAAACTGAAGAGCCACAGTGCCGCAGGAATTGTTTATTCACATTTGATGAGACTGTAAGAGACAGACATGCTGTCTGCCTCAGTTTTTATGGGGGATGTTGGAGAAAAAAAAAAGAATCTCACAAATCATAAAAGCTAGAAATAGTTCATCATTTACTTGTGGTCCCTGAATTATCTATCTGTCACTGTCAGGGTTACGCACGCACACTCCTGGGCTACTGTCACTCCCATCCTGCAGAACAGGAGACCTCTGGAAAAGGAAAATCTATTTCCTTTTTATTCTTCTTTCTAAGCATCATGTACTTTACAAAACTGAATTTATTTTCTTGACGTAAAAACAACAACAACCATTAGGTGAGAAAAGTAAAAAACAATGGAAGGAAATAGAAGTGGGAAATGCTGTCACTGACAAGGACGCTGCCAGAGGAAACACACAAAATGTATTCAATGGCTTTGATGTTTCACAAAGGTAGGGCTTTTGGACTTGAAGGGAGTCGGGTGAATATTATCCTTGTCTTTTTATATATATATATGTAGATACATATATATGGTACGTATTTTATATATTTATGTAGATATATATGTATTGCTGCTATTACCAAGTAACACAAAAACCAGTTTCAATGCACATTGCACTTCCTTATGACATTTCTCCTATTTCAGTGTCAAATTTTGACACAGAGGTTTTCTCTCATAAACATGTTCATCAGTACTGTTTCCCACCAAGCTGGTGATTATCACCTACAAATCAGTCGGTATTTATCCCGGGATGTACAGGAATGCAAACAACCCTTTCCTTCCAGACCGTCCTCCTTTGCATGGAGCAGCGTGTTCTCCTCCCAAGGAGGCATTGTGCACCACCACCATAGTTTGTAACAAATGGTGAACTCATGGTGCATGAAATTTACCCCAAGCAAAACAGAAGGGTCACTGAGGCACTTGAAGGCTGCGTAGTGGGGCACAGGCTTTGGTCTACAGACAGAAAAAAAGAAGCAGGCAGGTGCCCTGGCTATTTCACTTCTATATGCCTGCTCACCTCCAATTATTTTATTAGGGTCCCATTATCAGTTTTCATATCTAAAATGATCTACCGAGTATTGCAGAACCCTTTTTCCACGCCTGCTCTCTGCTAGGCTGTTCTGATTGCTCTCATTATTCCTTCTTTCCAACAGAGAGATATTCATTACTCAGTATGTAAATCAGACTCGTTTCAACCCTTTGCTTATAGCTCCAAATCTGTCACTGCACATGGATTACGCTAGTATTTCTTACCTACTAAACTATTTCACACTACAGCTTTTAAGTAAACAGATTTAGGGAAGGAATTCAATGCAAACTGTTAAACTGATTGTTAGAAAGCAAAAAATCTGCAGGGAGTGTAACAGCTTCCTCAGGCCTCTGGAAATCAAGTATTTCTTGTTTAATTCTCGTTTATACTTCAAAGTTTTCAAGCTAGTCATTTCAGAAAATTAAAACAAAAAATATTGTTTACGAAGAAGCCATACCTATAAAGCAGCCTATGCTCTACAGTACTCTGGACTCCATCAGCTCCCTGCTAAGAACAAGGAATAGTGTCTCCAGACCATAATTTGCTTCAATTCTGTGACTTCCTTTCTATTGCCACAGTATGCCTCTATGTAAATCGGATTTATTTATTCATAGACATTGGCATACCATTACTTTTGTCAAAACTGGTCTCGCACATAATGTTGTCTCTGCATTCTTATAAATGAACTGGAAAAGCAATTAAGATTCCCTGGCATTTGGGAGAGGGGAGGGGGCAGCCACCGCACTGTTGCTAACACAATCTCCGTAGGCGGATGCTTGTGCAAAATGACTGCATCTCTGTGTAGAGGGAGATAAGAGAAGTGACACAGATTAAAACAAATTGTTGATCCATACCAGAGAGAAGCTAGGCAAACAATAGCAGTAAAAGCATAAATGTCAATTTGGGATGATAAAGGATACAATCTAAATGTAATATGAGAGGCCTCCAGACAAAGGGAAGAAATAGAAATTACACATTACTGAAGTACCAGATGCAATAAACAAACAAATATGTAAACACAGACATGAATATGCATATGGAAGAATTCAGATCACTTGATCACTAAAGAAACTAGATTTCAAAGTAAAATACCGAGCAACTTCAAAAAAGTTTAACTGCTAGATTTGGAGGAAAAAGAAAAAAATCTTATTTACACTCTTGGTCATTTTGTTTTTATTTTTGATAATTCTCAAGTATCTCAACATGCCTTCCCCTACATCCTGTATTTGCATATTGGTGGCACAACTGTCCATAAGACACAGAAACCAATGCTGGGAAATTCTTTCTTGCAAGAAGCTGGCTTTTTATCTGCTGAAGAGAGCTGTCAAAAGGTTTCTCTAATTGCTTTCAGAATTTCCTCTCCTCTTCCCCTTAACATTTTCTAGCACCCTACAGCAGTTTGCCAAATGAATTAAGGTTTCAGAGCTCATTTAAATAATGTTATGTCTATTCCAGCCTTGGTGAAAAAAAAAAAAAAAAGAAATAGTTTAATCCAAACCATGACCTAACAACTAGTCACGCATCTGCTAAAAGACCTGTTCAAAATTCACATATCACAGTCATCCTTAGTAGTAATATTGCTACATTCTACCTAATACTCTTGGATGATCCAAATCTTTATTTTGTTGTGAGAACATAAGACACCTAAAAAGGTTAAATTTAAGTTAATTTTTAGAAGTTCACAAATAAAAATGAAATTCTCAAAAGCTACACATGAGTAATCAGTTTCTAAAGGACAGTACTGCAACAAAAAACGCTGCAGTACCACCAAACTGAGACGTAGCCCGTTTCTGAATTTGACCCATGTTTGGGGTTGTCTGCAAACACACATCAAGCTGTGAAGATAATTTTTTTTATGTGAACAAAAATCAACGCAAAACCAAATTAATAAAAAATGTACATATATAGACACACGCTGCTATACACGTTCAGTCAGTGTAATTACACATGACAGCTATAACAGAATTGCCACTACATCGAATTGTGCATTTAAATAATCACATATTCCAGGTGCCTGGAGATAGTACCATGCTACAAACGGCAACACCAAATGGTAACAGTGGCCATCTTTACAGATCCCTGGTGATGCAACTCTCTCCTTAGTTTAACTCTTATCTTGAAGCATGTAGAGATGAGAGGAGGTGGGAAAGAACGAAAATTTACAGGCAGACATTTTATTTCTCCAAATGTGAAATGCAACTCCTATTTGAAATATAGTCTCGAAATATTAGGTGAAAAAGTTTAGAATAACATAACACAGCATTACTGCTGCTGCATTTGAGTCCTTCAGAACATTCTCTAACTAGTGAAAGTTACTGTGTTTCAGAACTCTATTAGGCAATTCCATCGCTTGACATCTAACATCTTGCAAGCCAAACTAACTTTCAGTTATTTAGAATGAACTGTGCTAATCTCATATAAAAGATGTAATATTGTTCTTTCAAGTGTTCTTATTAGAAATGTGAGCTTCTGCTGAATCTGCATTATATGGTAAGGTTTCCATTCACAACTATTCTGCATTCTATTAACATAAACTTTCTTTTTGTTTACAACCGAACAGCACTGATACTTCACACTTTCAGCTTTCAGTATTTTTTCATTGTATCCTACAGATACATTAAAAAGAAATCTCAATATGCAATACAGCTGTTTCAAATACAGCATCAATTCATCATTCCAAGCAAAAACGTATATTTATTTTGTAAGCATTATGTAATTTTCTGCAGTATTTTAAAAATATTTTTCTTATTCTTAAAGATGTAAATAAAGATCAACTTCAATATAGCTGCTCCTATGCCAAGATAAATAAAATTGAAAAAAGACTTTGAAAAAAGAAATAAATGTGTAAGTTTAAATGTTCTCAACATTTGTGACAGTTTTCCATTTATACATATATACTATGCATTATTAACTCCACCAATTACTCCTCTTGTCCTGTATTGCCTGCTCAAATATTCTGGTTTTCTTCCCTATAATACCCCAAACCTGCATTGTCATCACTCTACAAAAAAAAAAAATTGGCCACTTTTTCTGGAAAACAGACAGCAGGAATATTTTGGTTTTCCTGTATTACAGAAAAAAGAGGATCATTTTGTTTGAACAGCTAGAATACCCTGTGCTCAGCAGCAGAGATAAGGCATGTAGAAGCGCAGTGACTCTGTATCAGGGAAATGCTTCTTGCCATCCTGATGTACACAACAGCTTTATTTTGCTTTGAAAATTTCACATTTTCAAAGACTCTGTCTGCAGTCGGTTGCTTGCCTGGATCAAAGAAGGGCTTTCCTCTCTCCCCTGCAACAGGGGCTCCATGCTACTGTATTCCATACATTCACGACAGACAATAAACGCTACCATGCTAGTATCACATTTTTCAATGTACGTGACAACAAACGCTATCAAAATCATTAGGAACTGGTAGTAGTCTCATACCCTCTTCTGCACTGTCTAATGGTATCTCTGCCCACACGGACTGGTGATGAAATAACCAGCAAAGCAGCTCTGCAGCAGTGATGGCACACATAGGGAAGACTAGAAGTGGCTAACCATTTGCTACCACCTGCTCAAAGAGCAGTGGTCCTTTTTCTCCAGCCATGAACTGTAGCAAGTAGGGGCACCTGAATGTGTGGAATCCACAGAGTCTGATACTCTTGGACAGGCTGATGCTGAGGTAGAGATATGCCCATCTTCCAGAGTGCTGACATTAGTGCTTCTCATTTCTATCTTACACTGCAGACTCCACCATGGAGGGAAGTCCCCTGTATTCAAGTTCTGCTACACCTCCACTTATAGAAGAGATCAGAAGGATCAGGGGTTATGGAGAGGAGAGTAAGAGTTAGGAGGAGGGTCTCCACTCACAATAAGCCCTTGCCCAAGAGGTCTAAAGGTATCAAGAGACTTCATAGTAATGCAAAATGTTTCCTGGTGTCAGTGCTGTAGAAGACACTTGCTGCCCATGGTGCACTCTCTAAAGCATTTCCTGCTGAGCAGAGACAAAGGACCCTACTGTGCAATTCAACACAGAAACGAAAACCAGACCTGCAGAGGAAGCCACCAAGGGATACCAGGCTGCGGGGACAGGACACTGAAGCTAGCCTGAACAGGGACTGGGACTTGTCCCTGACTGGTTAGTCAGAGAACAGGAAGCTTAGGACTGAGGGCTAAAAAAGATTGAGGTGGGATGAAGATTTGGGAAATGGAAAGCTGTCAGTCAGGGTGATGGAGGCAACAAGAGAACACCACATCAAGGTGCTGGGAGAAACAAGATGGATAGACCTAACAAAGAGAGTGGAGAAAGAGAGACACATTCAAAGATCTCAGTAAAGGAAAGAGGGACTGAAAACTTTTGAGAAAGGAAGGAAAAAAAAAAAACAAAAACAACCAACAAAAAAATCCCACACAGAACAAGACAAAGAAAACAGTAGAAGTCAGTTCATAAGAAACACTAGAAGATGAGCAAGGAAAATTAGAATTAAGACTGGATAGACAAGCAGATTGTGTACAGAATAAATAGGAAAGCTGGAAAAAGACCACCACAAGACTGATGGGAAGAGTACCCTGCTCCCCTGGGGCATGCTCCAGGGCTGGCCACAAAGCTGCTGGGGCTGAGGGTACCAGCTTTCTGTACACTGCATTAGAACTGGGCAAATTCAGACTGAATAGATAGCCTTATTTCTGACAATTAGCAAGCTTCTACGTGCTTGATTTTCCAACTTTAAGCTTAAGATCTTTATAAGTTCTGTGGGTTTTATGTTTCTTTGAGTATTTTGTTGTAAACCAGAAAATTACTAACAATGAACAGAGCACTACAGCTTCAGCTGGTGAGCAGGAGCTGCAGCCACTACCAAACATCACACAGCTATTAATTTATTTTATAGTTATCCTTAGTATTTCTCATCACAATAATATTAAATAAGCTATGCACATGCAGTGATGGAAAACACACTTCACAGTTTCTGTCAGCAGTGCTGTATTTGTTATGAGTTGGAATTTTTATTTGAAGTTTCCTGAGCTTCTTTGTTAGCTAGTGAGTCGATCTCAATTTTAGCTTGACACCAAAGCAGCACAGATTAACTTGGAAATGATGCCCAAAGCTTGAATTGCTGCTGGATCATTTGTCCTTATTGAATGATGGCAGATTTGTGCATTATGTTACACACTGCTACTGATGCCACAGTTTTAAATTTTGCTCCTTTCATCACTCTTTGTCAATTATCCTACATTTAGAGGAGTTTTTAACTAAATAAATATTCCTGCATGGTGAACATCAGAATTAGGAGAAAAGTCCTGAAATGCCGGTTTATAAATGAAATTCTGATTTCAGTAAATTCATTCTTCTCAGAGAGCTACATTTCCAGAATAAATTATCATCTCTAATATCATTACCTGAATACAGCAAACCTGTATTGTAAAGGGTCTTGGCACTGAATGATGGTAGGCGTCAGAGGCTTAATGTTTAATTACTGAACGGAGTTTTCTGGAGAGTTAAGTGCTAATATCATTCACTTGCTGCTGTCGGCTATGTGGTAGAATATTGTGGTTGTTACGATCTGTCAAGGAGAAGTGATTCATAAACTTTGGTGTGTGCTACTCAAACGCACAGCTGGTGGGAATAAAAAATGGACAGCTATTTATGGCAGTAAATCCCAACAGGACATGTCCGACTTTCAACATACATGAAAAATAAACAGAAAGTCTTAATGAGAAGAGAAACGTACATTCCTATACATTGTGAAGCACAGAACACAAACTAGTTACTGATACTTCCTTTATATTTGTATATTTTAGGGGCTAACAGTAATTTCTGAATCACAAGTGTTACTCTAATTCTCATGTTAATTAATGAAGGTGCCTTCCCTCCTCCACAAAAAGAGCAAAGCAAGCTGGGCTTGGCATCTTAATTTAATACCCTCTCGATGTGAACTGTGCAGCAAAGGGACAAAAGAATGGGGAAATCAAAGAAGATTCAGATGTCTAATTTTTGGTTTGCTGCAAACAGTAGCAACAGACAGTTCATCAAGGAACTGAAGACAAGGACATCCCTATATGTGCTCACAAGGGCTGATCATTTCAGTGACCCACTTGCAAGGGTTTCACTGGGAACTGCAGGTGTAGGTGACTGGCTCAGCTCTAATAGACACCCCCCCCCCCCCCCCCCAAACCAGCTTGTTCTTTTGTTTCAAACCACTGAGCACGCCAGCAAGTTAAAAATCCACACCCCACCCCCAAACATATCAAGAACATAATATACATCTGAGTATTTTTTTCACTTTGTCCAAAAGCACTACCAATAGAGACTGCAAGAAGGTGGCAACAGTGCTGTGAGCATTTCTGCCAGCGCCGCGTCCTTCAGGGCTGCTGCTCCCCACCAAAGCAATCTGCTCACAAACGCAAGCTCTTAGCACCACAATCGATAATGTTCACTTCCAAAGACAATTTCAAAAGGCAAGAGCGTGCAAGACTCTACATCTAGCTATGCTGAACAGTAGTAAGAACAAATGTTTGTCGTGGTGGTAATGAGAGGCCCAATTTTTTATGCTAGATACAGTCTCTTTTTAAAAAGAACTACACTTTTCGGTATGGACATGCTTCTTTGTATGCTCTTGCAGTTGCATACATGTTTTAAGGGTGAAGGAAAAAAGAAAGAACTATTTCTCTTTCATATACAAGCCTAAATGGAGATTAATTCCTGACAATCTAAAGCTTCATTTTGGATATTGAATACAAATTCAAATTTGCCTGTTTTCTCCACTCTCATCTGTTTCAATCTAGTTAATGAAATAATGTTTTATAAAATAAATAACAGGGGAATTATGCTATAGCGTTAGCAGTAAGCATTAAATAATGAATCAATGCAAGTCTTGCAAAACACATAGCTTAAAGTTGTTTGCAAAGGAATAGATACATTGCATTTGATCTTTAAAGATGAAGAAGGACCCAAAGTTGTTTGGGAAAGGTGATCGCTCTCATTCTGTACCTGCTGGCAGAAGGCCTGTGATTCCGCCGAGGCTGCAATAAGGAAGAACTGAACTGTTTATTGATAACTGATAAATAGAAGGAAGAATAAGAGAAGGCAGGAAGGAAAAAGAGTGCAGAATGACAAAAAAACAGAGCGGATGGAATGAAGTACAGAGCCCTTTAGCACAGAAAGCACTAGCAAGAGACATGGCGTATTTCTGACACGTGGTCCAGAGAGCTCAGCAACGAGAATCCGTTCAGACTCACACATGAAGAGACAAAGAGCAGCATCTCTCATCACAGTAGGACACATTTGAACAGAAACACTGACAGTGGACCCAAAGCAGAGCTAATTACAAGCTCAGCTTTGCACAAATATGCTGCCTTCCAGCTGCTTCTGACAAAGTCCAGGCTGCTGCTAAAAGAAGCCCTGTTGTCCCAGCCCTCCCAGCCCAGCCTCTTTCCTTCCTATTGGCAGGTTATAGCACCAGCGCGCTGAGTTGCACCAGCCTGACAATCCAAGTGAAAACAAATCCTGCTATCCAGACTGGCCTAGCTGTCAGTCAGACCACTTGGATCACTCAACCAGTGGGACAGTTTGTAGACCTGGCACAAAGGAAGGGGGAGCAGCAGCGGCACAAAGCCAGAGGCAGGGGAAAACAGGGCGAAGGCTTTGGGAAGCAGCACGGTCTTCAGCTGGTAGTAACCACTGATGAAAATGTACTCCAAGGTATGGATCAGCAGGAGGATTCCCTGGCTACCAGCTGCCTAATTTGGGGTCACTATCAAACTCCACCACCCTTTCCTGCACCAAGCTTAACGTTGTGCAGCTGTGCAGGAACCTGCTGCCAGAAGCCATCAGCTTGTGAACTACACACTGATTTTTTTCCCTGGGTGTGAGACTAATTTTCCTATCTTCTGCATGGGTCAGCCCTTTCTTGGGAATTCTGGTGACACAAGGTGCGGACGGCAACAGGAATGCACAGCCCATGGGCAAGCACCATGCTGTCAACCCACATACTCACACCCTGCTGAAGCCTGCAGAATTGTTACTCAGATTTAAACTTTCAGTTACCTCTGCAGAAGGAAGCTCTGTCCTGGGCTTGAAATAAATTAGAATTACTTTTGAGAGGGAAAACCAAGAACCTTTCTTACAAGTTTCTGTAAGATCTTAAATTGTCCTAAGAGCCATGCTAGAGCATTTGCTGTTGACAGACACTGAATAGATTAAAAATCACAGGAGTTAAACAAAACGTTTTCATGGATTACACTTCCAAAAATTAGACTCAGATGCCTCTTTGTTTTCCTGAGATGATTCTGGGAAAAAATGAGTTGCACTAGCCAACCCAAAATTCTATCAAATGTGTGACCTCATTTCTTTCCAAAAAGAAATCTATTACACATCTGCAATAATAGCAAATAGAGATGATAAATACTAGCCTCAGTGGTTAATAGTAATTTAAGACCAATCAATATAAACGTTTCTTAAAACTGCATCCACTAACAATACTTAAACTAATGGCGATTCTCCATATATTTCTGTTTGGATCCATTTTATTCCAAAACACATTTCAATAATTTTGAAACACAGCAAAACCAGAAAAACATTAGTTTCTACCGCAAAATGTCACCAAATAAACTTAAGAAAATCTCTTAGCTGTTTCTTTCTGAAAATTTGACTTTATAGAAAACCAGCACGGCTTCTTAGGGCTTGGATCCTATCCCCTGCTCTATGTGCACACAAACATTCCTAGTACGCAAGTGGTGTGATATACTGCTTTTCTCTACTTCAGCAAATGAATTCTAATCAAAGCATGTAGTAGTACATTAATGTACGATAAACAATTTTAAGAACATGGTTATGATGTGTAATGAATGCTGTGAAGTGCTTCAAAACAGCACTTCTGTGTATCCTCTTGGAGAAATTTCTTACAACAGTTCCATCTGAGCAGTGCAGCATGACTAACAGTTTAAAAAAATGCAAAACAAAAACAAGAATAAAAAAACCCCTCAACCAACCCACACCTAAATCTTACCCACTGCTGTCTCCCAGGAAATTCTGACAGATTCTGTGAGAAACCTGGGACCTGTGCACATTAGAAATTCTTTCCTGCAGGGTTAGCAGGTGTGGGCTATGTCAAATAAATTTATTGCAGTCTGTGCTAATAACGAAAATTATAGAAAACCTAGATGAAAGTGCTCTGCATCCAGCTAATTTGAAGCTACCTTACGAGACAATAACAAGCTTCTAACAGTTTTTCCCTTTCTTCAAATACACTAATTATGCTTAATGTTCCCTGTCGCATTAGCTTTCATGGTAATTATATTTCAAAACTTTTGCAATTAGGGTACAGTTAATATTGTGGAATATTGCAATTATTTTTCATTGTGACACCTCTATCGAAAACTGGTGGCATAATGATCACGTTGTTCAACTAAATCAGAACTGTAGAAATATGGCAAATGAACCAATTATACATTATTATTTCTAATTACAGATAATGCCCTTTTCCTTGCTTTTGTCCAGAAGAATTTCTCTAACACACAGATTCTCCCTAATTTAAAAAAACAACTCACTGAGTCCTACACCTTCAATGTTTTTCATACAAATACTAAATATATATGTATAGTATGTTTATAACACATGAGCACAGACAGGTGTGTATAGGTACAGATATAGAGCGATAGTTGAGATAACTGACAGCTGATACCAGGTTCAGTCAATGCTAGCTATAAACATAAATGCCGCTAAGTTTACTCAATCTGTGTAAGCATTTTACTCACTGACTGATCCTCGGAGGTAACTTCAAATGCATTACAAATGCACTCGACACCTTTTCTAATTCAGCCCCATGTCGTCCCAAATAACATTTCCTTATTTCCGCTTAGCCTTCCTCTTTAATAAACACTAGACCTTTAGCTCTCTTTAAAACTCTAGCTCTCCTTGCCATCATTAAAACTAAATCTCAAATCCCCCAAATTTATAGCCCCAATCCTATGTTTCTTAGTGATGAATAAGTTCAAGCACTTGATAAATGACAACAGCAGAAATTTCTAAGAACTAATATATGTAATTGTTGATGTTCACTCCTGGGTTTTGAGGAGGCTGTTCATAATTAAACCATTCTATAGTCTGCTAAAACAGAAGACTATTACAGAACAGGACATGGAGAAACAGAGTGCAGGAGTTGGAAAGGAACTGCTAAAACAAAGCAGCCAGACAGCTAATAGGAGATGTTCTAAGTGTTTTCAATACTTCAGCAATTCTAAGAGGTACTGTCATTTACCAGCGTTTACATTATTTGTATAAAATTTTAATCAAAGCTTGCTTAATTTTCATTTAAATTACAATATACCAGTGATAAATAAATCAACGATCAAATCAGTGACTTCAGAGAAGACCTTTACCAAAAGCACTGGCTTGCCAAACCCCACCATCTGCACATTTCCCAGCTACCAGCCTAATGAATTTCAAGGTTATATTACCAAGTGTAAGATATAATTTCTAGCCAACATCAGACAACAGAAATAAAACATGTATAAGATGTTACACTATTTCTGGCATGAAAACATCTGGAAACAAGTCTACATGACTCCTTATTCCCCTCTATAAAGAACAATATAGGATTAAAGCAGAACTTCTCCAAAGATTATTTCAAGTAGAAATGTGAAAATTGCAAATCTCAGCTTATTCAGTATTGTGAAGTAAGTTTTTTTGAGAGCAAAGCCGCTTTTGGTAACCCAAACAATGAGCACATTTTCAAAATGAACTATATCTCCTCTGACCTTCTGAAACTCTAAAAGCTGGTTTGAGTGATTAAATGACAGCTGGAAGTCCTGAGAAATCTGGCACAGAATATAATTGTTAAGAATGTCTCAAAGTAGTGCCTCAGTCATCACCCACCTTTCCATCATTTCTTGGCTTATATTAACTGGTTTTGGTTTGCTTTGTTTTGTTTTTTAAATTAAGTTTATGTGACTTTGTATTTCTGCACATAGCATTTTTCATGTAATTTTTGTTTCCATTAATTTAGATGTACAGTTTCCACCATCTGCTGAGCACTGACAAAATACAGGACAAGTAAACTGAGCAGTAGAGTGTGCTTCTGCTACTTGATGCAGCTTAAGTACCTGTATAAACGGGAAGGAGAGTGTGACTCACAGGGGTTATGTGCACGTATATATGCATGTCTGATAGGAAAATCACCTACAAACTATCTAGGCTTCAAGGATGCACACAGGCTATAACACAACACATCTAGTAACACAAATATCTATAAATAATATCTTCTGAACTAATAGCAAAATATTATAATAGCCTGGAACTAGTTTAACAATAAGGTTATAAATAGCTTGTCAGTGGTTTAAAAATAGAGACTGAACTAATTTTCCTCATGAAAAAAATAGTAAGTATTCAAAATAAATGGCTTCTTTTCCTAAGCTAATAGCCACATATAAGATCAGTGCTATAAAGTCCATCTTATTTGAGAATAAACCCACCTTCAAGGACTCCTCAAACTTATTCCTAACTGGCAAATTCAATACTGACAATCTTTTAGTACTCTAACCATTCTACAGGACACTTTAAATTTTTTTGTTTTCTACGGAATAATTCTGTCCAGTTCTTTCAACATTTTCTATCACATTACAGATAAAAGTTTTAAGGTAATGCTCACTTTAAAAAGTAAGGCCTGTAAGATTTTGAAGACTTCTGAAATAAAGACAGTACTTCTGCACACCTATTTAATTCTAGCTCATCTTCGGCATACGTATCATGTCAATTGGATGAATTTTCTGAAGCAGTGAAGCATGTAAGCAGGGCGTTAATTGCCCTGCTCTTCGTAATGATCATTTTTTCTATTGGACAATAATATTTGCTTTACCGACAGCTGTCAGAATATTCCATTAAGATCTCCAGAGGGTACAAAACGTACACTTGATCATGTGACATGCTGGGTAATGTAATATTTGAGCATCGTGATCTCCATTCAAAATGTGTGAGTAAATTTCACTTGTGACACTCCATTAGTTTTGCTGAAGAAACTTGGATATTCCAAGTTCAATTAGCAATCCACTGCTATTTTAATTCGCTTCATTATGCAGTATTTTTAAAATTCTTTTTTAATCAGATGTGTGTTGTGTATGTAAGTGGATATGCAATTTTTATGTTCTGAAATCTTTATTATGCAGTTTTAATACTATGCAAATTCCTGATGAATGGATTAGCCCAATAATACCTATGTGAGGCATAACAATTCTCTATAATGACACAGCAGAGCTATATGTCACTCTGAACCACTGATATTTAAGTACTCCCAAAGTGAGGACCAATGGCTTTTTTGGAGCTTTTCCAGTACTCAGAAAAATCAACCTAACTTTATTATCATTAAAAACAACAGCATTATATTTCTTTTACTTCTCTCATCTTTGTGAAAATTCAGTTTTTTTTTTCTTCCTGGTGATTTAATTTTCATCGATATTGAATCTCAAATGTCTCATAAAAGGATCCAAGAGAGATCAATACAAGTGTAGGAACCTGAAGTTTGATTCTAAATTTTAAAAAGTTCTTCACAGTACTGCCTGTATGTCTCAACTACATATATAATGTTTGCAGTAGACCAACCAATAAGTCACTACTATTTTAAGCTTGATTATTTTTTAAAATCCTGTAAGTAATCTTTTAACATTTTCAGCTAAAGAACTGTGCCATAAAAACTTCTGCTAAACTTGTAAGGTTTACATCAAGACAACATAAGAACCATCCATATTCTTATACGGATCACTTGCAGCGTATAAGTGGATTTAATATCTTCAAATTGCTTAGCAATGAAAACTCAGCTACAGAGCATATTCTTTTGTTGGTTTGCATTTTGTAGTTGTGAAACAGAGATCAACACATGCTAAAGTACTGAAAGCAGCACTAGGCATTGACTTAGTGGCTGAAACAAAATTTAAGAACAAATAAATGCAGGAGAACCTGAATTTTGATGAATAGAGTACAAACAAATAATCATTAGAGAGCATTTAACCATCATCTAATAACACAGATTAATGAAAAGCAGCTAGGAGAGCAGTAAGAAAATACATTCTCATTAATTTTATGAAGTCTTTTAGAGCACGTAGATTTGTGCCACAGGTTGTTCCATGTTTGAGCAATTTGCTGTATGTCTGCTCTAAACATTCTCCATTGCTGTGACTTTACTCCCAGGAATATTTAGCAATGTTCACATACTGTTATTATACTATTAAATTGACTGCGTCTAATATCTTCAACAGATATCCAAATGCAAATTGAAGGTGGAGGAAGCATCAAATCTTATCAAAATATGTACAGACACAGAACTTGCCAATTTCTATAGGAAGAAGGAGGCCCAGCAAGCCAAGAATGCTGCTCTCATGGTTGGGTTGCTTTGGGAAGTACTGACTGCTTCCCACCTGTGACACTTACTCTGTGTTCACTTTGCAGAAGAAAAGCTTCTATCTGAAAAAAAAGGAACAGAATTCTAGCAGTTGTGCACACTGAAGACTAATAGGCGGAGATACAGAGAGTTTTGGTGTTGGGAAACACACTGGGGGTAGAAAAACTGTAAGAGAGGAAAGCTCTGGATTTTGGGGGGTTTTTTTGGGTGGGGGAGGGATGGTTGTTTTTTCTTTTTCTACTTTAATTTTAGTTTAGTTTTCTGTTCTTTGATAACAGTATGTCTAAGGCAAAATCTGAAATTATATAATGTCACTATAGTTTTCTCAAACATTTTAGGTGCTTTCTCATGAAACCATCTGAGAGCATTTTCTGGGAATTAGAAATAATTAAGCTGCAAAACTTTTGCACAGTCCAAAACCTAATGGTTTGGTAGATACTTTTAATATAAGTCAGCATGCTAGAGCATTAATTCCTGCAAGCAACCAACTGCAATGTATTTTTTTTGTTAATCAAATGAACCTAACAGATTGGTTATTAAAAAGCAGTTCAATATTAACGTTACCAGAACGACGACTAAGTATTTAATGTATATATTTACACTTGTAGCTAAAAAAATCAAACAAACCCAAAACTACATGCATCCTTTCCTCCCACAAAAGCAAACAAAACCCGACCACCTAGAGGGAACAAACATCAAACCAACTATCCAGAAACTGAATCTGGGCCTGCAGGCCCCTTAGGAATGTCTAATTTTGAACTGAATCTGCCTATCCTGTAAAGAAAATACTATTCTACAAACCCGCCTATACTATCCTATGAAGAAACCATTGAATGCAACGGCTGCTGATCCAGCAGGATTCACCAGCACTAATTTTATCACAGAAATTTAAATGTTAAATATTAAGAAGTTGCTATCATCCAAACTAAACTTGACTAAACAGTTTTACTTCCACATTAGCCAGAAGTCAGCTATGCTGTTGGGGCTCTGGGTCTCACGAAGCAATTGCTGTGGCTTCCCAAAATAAAAGCACCATGATAAAGAGCTGTGAAACAGTACCAGTTGCTTTGTGACAGCAGGATATTAATGGAAATTGTTACAAAAAAAGAAAATTAAACAAGACTCTCTAATGCATATAAGTTTCTGGCATGATCTCAGAGGAACTGAAGAATGTGGAATCTTTCCAGCTGCCAACAATAAAAAAGAAAAGAAAGATATGAAGAAGAACTGGTGTGTGGTTGCAAATACAAGTAAAGACATTAGTTTTGTGGCCATCTATATACTTCTGGATGACAATTTTTAGTGGTTTGTATTCTATAACTTTTTCCTGTAAATGCTGTGGAAGAAACAGTCGTGCTACCTGTGTAGATGGACTGGTCTTGGGTTGCTGACAGTATGCTTCTGAATGTTTGGCTTCTCTCTAGTCTCTTGTGCCCTTTCCTCAGATTAGTTTTGTAAGTACAGTCCCTTACCAACCTTTCTGCATTACCAGAACCACCAATTCTCAGTTTGTTCATACACATTGGTCTCCATAATCTCATCATGCTTTCAAGTCACAGCCACAAATCAGAAACTCAATGCCTTGGAAATTCCTCCTCTTCTTCAAGGCAGTCTGGTTTCCTCTGCACGGTCTTCTCCAGCTGCAAAGAGCACTCACAAGTATAGTTGACTGGCCTTACTATGCCTACTAAGTTCATGGATTTTAGAATAAATTAGCCATTCTTTAGCTGTTTATGCCCGGTGCCTGCTTCACACCACAAGGAGACAAACTATTCATGAGTATCTAATTAAATTTTGCTACATTCTTAGCTGAAAAAGACAGGGGAGGAAAGGAGAAGAGATTTAGAAAATGCAGAAGCATCTAGTTAAAACAGTAATTATTTCATTTTTTAAATGCTGAACCATTTCATTTGGAAGATTTTTAAGCAAATATTTTCATCTTTCATTTTGATGATTTCCATCTGTTTTTATTTTAACACACATTGAAAAAAATTAAACAAAAAGGTTGAAACTTAAAATGAAAAAAACAAACCCACGTTTTGCTTTAGATTGAAGTAAATCATATTACTCTTCCTAACGAAATTTGCAAATTGATAAAGTTCAAATTTCTTCTTTCATTCCACATAACCCTTACAAATTGCCTTTTATCTTGCCTCCATGACTTTGGAGCAAATTTTCAGCTACACTGGAAATGGAGGTGCCAGGAGTTGATGAAACTTGTATTGCAGGGTCACTAAGGATTTATATGCACATCCAAACCATCCCAATCCTCATTCTCACTGCTTGATAAAATAATTCAAAGCCATCATTTACCACTTGAGCTCTAACTCCCCAAACTCCCTTCTTGACTTTTAAAATTATGTTTTCCAAAACCTGGAGCTCACAAACTTACAAAGGTTTTACGTCTTTTCATGTTTGCTAGTCCCTATAATTGACAGATCTGTGTTGTGAAACAATTATCCACCTGTTTGTGGGAACAAATATTAAACAAAATGCTCAAACTCTGTGTTTTATTAGCAGAACATTTCACGCTTCATTACTGTGTGTATTAACTGAGAAGCCAGCTTTGTGCTTGGTGTGCAAAATTCACACTGATTCCACTAGAAAAAGTGATTTGTAAAACCCAAAATAATTACCATGGCCTATACATTACAGATTTAATTAATCCGATTTCTGAGTTCTGCCCAAATCATATGAATTAGCACTTGGGATTTCCTATTTTATGATATACTAACAAGCGTCCTCCAGGTCTGGAGATTCAAGATCAAGAAGGATGTTTCAAAATAACAAGGTTATAACACATTTTCTTATAGAATACTGAGACAATACTGAACTTTTATCCTTTTGTTACAAGTGGAAGTTTTGGTGCATACCTGTTCACAGTAAGCCAGTCTCTTTGGCAGATTTTGAAAGCTCTGGCAGCAGAAAAAGACTCCCTGGCTTTTAGGGTTTTGGCATATATAGGCTTCTATACCCACACATTGCATTTTATCATTAGAAAATGAGAATGACCTTTTATAACAGTGTTCTAGTTATTGCCCCTGTGCAATTAACAAAGCATCAAGGACAAGGAGCCTTCTCAAAACAATACAACTTCCATATTGAGTTGCCAATTCTCTTTCATTTTGATTTACTATTTTGTTTGGGTTTTTTTTTTTTTTCAGATCCCAGATATGCAAGCTCAAGTACCACCTCTCACTATAATAATAAAGATGCCGTTGTGTTTCTGCTTGTATCCATGCATTTATTTATTTATGTCAGAAATCATTAGACCTGACCTGAATAAAAGGAGCAAAAAGCTCAATTACTGACAATCACACTGTTAGAGCCCTATGATATCCAACATGAATGTATTAAATAGAAAGGAACTATTGTAAAGAAGTGACATGTCAGGCAATACCTCAGCGGGGTGAGGCAGGGACCAAAGGAGAGCTGAATGACAAATAGCACCCTATGTAGATGGAAAAGGTCACTGCCATAAAAGCCACCTAGGGAACTGGGAGCAAGTGCGGCATTGCTATAGACTGGAGGAAAACACAGAATCCAAACAAATGGAACAGAGCGAGAGATGCAATTTCATTCACGTGTGAATGCCACAGATTGAGCTGTGAAAACATCTAGGGAGCTGAGAAAATGAAACAGGATTCCCTCTATGCCACACTGGCACAATATCTACAGAAATGAAGTATTTACTCTGGTCAGTAATTAAATTTCACAAGCATTCAAAGTCCCCAGCTTTTTTTGGGTAAGAAGCTGGAAGAAAAATGAATAAACATCAATTTGTAATACAATAAAGAAGGCAATATTATTTGGTTGATTAGCTTACGTGAGAAAAATAACCCTTCATTTGTAGTTTTAATATGTAATTATTACAAACAACATCGGAATTACAGACAACAATGGAACTGGTCAGTTCAAGACTTGCACTTGAACTTCTTCAGTTCCCGAATGTTTAGGGAGGTGTAGTGTCAGCCAGACGCAGGTGGAATCAGGACAGACATGATAGGTACAGAGCATCACCACTGACAGCACCAAGTTGACATAGCATGCTCAGCAATGAATGCGTCCCACAGCATCAAAGCCCCTGAACCCTCCAACATAAATCCCACGGTGTGCACCTCCCTCCTGCTCCTTCTGCAGGAGACATCTGTAAATCGGCATCTAAATATAGCAGCTGTTTAACAGAGGAACCACAGACTTCTATTACATTTCCACTGGAACAGTGGCTGTACAAGGTTGCTAAAATTAAATTGTTACGAAAGACGAAATCCTGGTCTACAAAAGCATACATCACTAAAACCCAGCTGAAGATGCAGTGATGCAAGCAAAGGAGTCCTCTTTACAATGTGGTCTAATGCATGTGAGGAATTGGATTAGGAAGTAATAGGAGAGCATATTTTGCTTGGATGAGCTGTATTTTCAGTGAAGGGTTTCATCCACAAAGCTGCATGTGCACACCGTTTAAGTGGACATACTGCCAGAGGGCTACAGGGCTGTTGCGGATAACAGAAAGGGAAAAATACTCAGAGTAAAATGACAGAGTTCAGATCTCTTTCTGATTATGCTGAAGAGATATAAAAGGCATGCATGGGAGAACTGTTAGGCAAAGAGTCAGGCATGAATGAGAACAATTAATAACCACCGAGCAGTTTCTCTAGCAATCAGAATAAGATTGAACACCTTCTAAAGGAAAAATAGATCCTCACTTCTGTTGATTGATTCACGCTTTTTATGAAGATAAACTCAGTTTCTAGAGAAGCTAATGTAGATGACATATAGAGAAGCTAATAGATGACATATTTACAGATTTGCCCGATAAGATGCTAATATTTATAAAAGCATTTAGAAATAGGTATTATAGAACTGTAAATCTATTCAAGTAATTTTATAACCAGAAATAACAATGAAGCACTAAATAAATGCACAATTTATCACTTAAATAAAGCAGAAGTACATGGCTTTGTTTTATCAGAATGAAGAAATGAAGAAAGATACTGACTTAGATGAAGTGTCTCACCTTCAAGTGTTTCTAATAGCACTTACTTGGATTTATAGGGAGAAAAATGAAGTTATTAAACTCTTTGTTACTACAAATCCTACCAACCAACCCTCAGAACTTCTGGAGTACAAACACTGAAAAGATTTCTGAAAAAACTGTATTCCAAACTTTAGGTTCTTGATTTTATTGTCCATGAAGTGCACATGGCTTACATATGCTTGACTCTTCACTTCGAATCAACTACCAAATTGTGTTGGTGACATTTAAAAACATAAAATGTTTTCTAAATGCTGCCTTTCCATATAAACAGCAGCAGAATCCATTACAGAAGTTGTTAGGACCATGTCATTCCCAAAGAAAAAGGAGGCGTAGTTCAGAAGATTAAAACCTCTGTATTAAAAAAACAGACAAAATTATTAGCCTGAGAAATTCTTTCCACACAGCATGACTTACAGCAGAAGCACTAGCAAGACCAATTTTAGGCTCTTGTACTAACAAAGGAAAAACACATAAATAGCATCTGGACTCAGCATATGAAAGGGGAAAAGGGGGAAAAAAAAAAAAAGTTGTTCTGCTTATAATTGTAATATCCCCAGTGCCTTTTCAGTTTTCAAGCAAGGGACCAAGTCTTGACAGCCATTTTCTTGGCACAACAGCATAAAGCAACAATATCTAGTTTTTAAGTTTCCAAAGCGTGACATTTATTGGTGGTCTCCAACTAGCTGCTAGGAGACAAAATAAGGATTGGTAACGAGAAAAAACAAGGCTTGACTGACCACAGTAACTAAGTTGTTTCCCAACCATTATGGCAGCTACCAGGAAACAGCAAAATACCATGCTGGAGAAACGGAACCTTAGAAGGTCAGTACTGCAGCTGCTTTGCTGTGCTGCTGTTATTGCTACAGAGGCTTCCAGTTCAATGCATTTACAAACCTTAAACTAAAATGCTAAGAAAAATCTCTCCAGCTCTCAAAACCATGGTAAGCTTAAAAACACAGAAACAACAGAATTAGAATCTGTACTCAACATTGTATCTTTTTGTAAGGTGCTATCATTTTTATTACCATAGAATCTTCTGTTTGAGATTTGTTTGTCTGTTACGACTATGAATTCATAAATTAACAAGTACAATGGTTCTGCAATATCTTAATAGCTAGAATCACATCTTCTGGCTAAAATTGAGACATCTGCTAGCATTGTCAACATATGCTATACCAATTAGCAGCAGCAACAATATCAGTAACAGTTGCAGCAACATGGAGCTAATGCTTAAAAAAAGTACACCCTTCAGTTTCAATGGGAAAACACAGTTCATGCTGTTCCCTCCATTTCCAATTCCAGTCCAATGCTCTAAAATTAGACCTAGTGCTCAAGAGATGCAACAGAATTAGAATCAGAGAATGGTAGGGGTTGGAAGGGACCTCTGGAGATCGCTTAGTCCAAGCCCCTTGCTGAAGCAGGGTCACCTTTGACTAGCCATTAAGGATTCAGAAAATCTAGAGTATTGAAAACAAATAGAAAAAAAAACAATATATTTAAAGACCTTGCTGCTAAATAAATGCGCTATTTAAAACAGTATGTGTAGAGACTATTGCTGAAAACCTCAAAGCCAATCTTCAAAGCATAAACACTAGAAACTAACACATTTTAGTTTATATTCAATCTTATTTACTGTAATAGGGGAATCTTTATTGCACATTGTCATCTGCTGAAGAGAAGTCTTTAAGAAATACAGGGTGGTTTATGCTCTTCAGCTGCATTAAGCATAAAGTATAGAATTCTCCAAGTTATTGTTGCTGTCTTCTACTCCTGGGGCAGCGTGTAACAGCCATGGTTGCCAAGGTAGAGAAAAGCCTAGAGCATTGAAATTCCCAGTAATAACAACGGGCCCAGAAACAAACATACACAATTTACTCTGAATTTGGAAATAGAAATTAAAATGATTGATCTGTAACTCTTTTTTGCATTGTTCTAAAATACCATCAGGAATATTTAAACATACTGGATTAAACTGCAAGGAGGTGGGGGTAATTATACATTAATAATAATGAAACCCTATAGACAGGAAATACCTGTTGAATGCATGAGATCCTTCTAGATAATTATACTGAATGTAATAAATATCTGTATTTTGCATAATATTACTGCATAATTACCACAAACTAAAGTCATAAGCATAAGGACTTATTCTTTATTTCAACTCGAACTCACAGACAACATTAAACAATAACAATTATTTCATTCAAGTCTACTATTTCTCCATCCCTTCCTCCTTGGTCCCAATAACTGCTTGTGAAAAAACCTAAGCAAATCCTGTCTTCTTAGTGTCCAAACTACTCTGTGGCCAAAAATTTATTACATTGATCCAAATGCTTTGTATTATTGTCTCTGAGCCAAAAAGACACATCGAAACATCGAAAAACATGGGCACGATTCCCTTTCCAGTTTAACTTCAGTAACTTCTTGGGAATCATGACAATATCTAATGCACAGTTGGCAATTTCCCCTAAATACTCCAGAAATCATTCTGCATCTACTTTCTCATTTTTAGAATGGTTGAAGACGATGAATGTATCCAATTATGACTCCATTATATCAAAAACTATTGTGCGAGTAGGTGTTTTACTCAGGTTGATAAACAAACAAATAGTTTTTCTATGGGGATTCCAAAATCTGGTTTAATAGGAGTAAATCCTATATAAAAAAAGTAATGGCAAAGGTGCTGGCAACAAAACCTCCTATCTTTTTTCCTGTATAAATTGAAAAGAACAGCCTGTTACATTGTATAGTGATTGAAGCCATTAAAATGGCATTCCAACAGGATGAGTCACCTTATATTACCAGAAAGAAAGCACAACATATACAGGAAGAATAAACAAACCTATTCCTACTGTTCACTGTAAGAAACCATCCTAGAAAGTGGTGTGACAGGACCTGATCTCCTTTTAGAAGGGGGGGAAAAAAAAAAAACCACAACCAAAACACTCCACTACCTTTTCACGGATAAAAGGTCTCATTTCCTTCTACAATATTTGCGTTTTTCAAAATACTATCAGCAGGTGCACCAGATTTCAAAAACCTCTTGCCCTTCATCACATATAATTGTGCTGCATATTATATTGAGAAATACAAGCAGAGGTAAGTGATGGGAGTTCAATTAAAACCAGCATAATATCTGTTGCATAGAAAATGATTCTGCAACTGAAATCAGGTTCTAATGAGAGAAAAAAGGAATACATTTTCACATATTTTTAATTACATAGAATTTCCTCAAACATGATTTTTAATAATACATTCCATTAGGTTAACATCATATTTAAAGAAACTGCATTTTCTGATTTCATTTTAAGTCTGATTTTGAGCAATTATTGTGTCATTGTTCTGCAGTAGAAAGGTTGAATTCATTTACTGTGTGGTTATGCTAGTTATGATTGATGTCACTTCTCCAAATGATAAACCAATCACCCCAATGATGTAATGTCATTTAAAGAGTGCTATAATCACATTTCTCTCAAACTGGAAGCTCTGATGAGTTCTAACAAAGATTTATTGTAGATTAAGGGCCTTCATAATATCAACAATAGATTGCTCATTTGATGGAAGATTTGATTAGGTAATTTTTTTAGGCAAATGAGTTTTCCAGATATATCAAGAACGGCTATTGTGAAGGGCACAGGGCAGCACATGTGGGTAACTATCACCCCACAGCCAAGAAGACTCATCTTAAACTTGTTGAGGAGCTATCCTGTAATTGCAGAGGTTGAAGCAAGCATAAGTGTACAATCAGGCAAACATGAGGACACTTATGTAATGTAATCAGTATGAGATTTCTGCAAATATTTCACCTTCGGCATGTACTTTGAAGACTGTGATAGCACTGTTTAAAGAAGAATCTAGAAAGTGCTAGCAAATATTTATTATTAATCAAACATGATCTGCAACCTTATCTACACTTTAAATCTAAGTATCTTCAAATCTTCCTTTTTAACCCTACACCAAATTTAAACGAAATATTTAAATTTCATTAATCTCCCCTAAATGTCTGGATCTATGTTGCTATGTTTCCAGAAGAACTAAAATAGGTTTTAAAATATATTTTTATAATAGTAATAAAAAAATTTACCTTTCTATGTCACGTAGATAGTAGAAGCCACTCTGAGAATCTTTCAAGAACAAGGATGAGTCACAAAAAAAAGGTGAGCTTTTCCAATTTAATGTATATGTCACTATCTGTGGTATTTTCTTATAAAGTCTCTAAAGGAAATACTGTGAGAACAGAAAAGAATGACATTGCTAGAAAATGCTTATTAGTTTCCAGAGGATGTATCAAGTCCAGAAGAGCTCATGCTGTAGAACCCTCTCAGAGTTATGCATGTGTCTGTGATCAAAAAAACCAACAAAAACCAAAACCCAATCAAAATAAACCCAACAAATCAGAGCATTTCTGAGCATGCCAAAAAGGTTCCTCGGGTCAGTGGACAGTAACCAGTGTGAAACACAAGGCTTTAAGGATATAAAGAAACAAGAATTATTATTTAAAATGAAACACAAGGAGCTCTTCCATCAAATTATCAGATGTTGTTTTACTGCAACCTCCTTCATTTGGCTTCATAAGAAAACCCATGCTGGTTCACTCAGTCTCCAACAGCGATCCTAAGTACAAATACCAAATATTCAAGTATCCTCCAAGTCTCTAATGTATGCTGTCCAATGTTAAGCATCCTTCAACGTGAACTAAAAAAGTTCACATTGTTGACCTTCATTTTTTTCTACTTAGCCACGCTTATTGCACCCAGTTACTTTTCCCATTCCCCTTTAAATCCTCAAGCTGTTAGATCCACCACATCCTTTAGACGATATTCTCTATTTTATTCTTTATTACTTTCCTCAGCTGTCAACATTAACCCACTCCTGAGTTCTGAGATGAAGCATGCATGTCCCCAACAACTCATTCTTGATTGGTAGTAGTCTATCGCTAGACCAATCCTAGTCCACCACTAGAACCAGAGCTGCTTTTTCCATTTTCATGTTATTTTTCTCTGCCCTGAATTTCCCCTGCCATTTTATTGCCCTGTTACTTGATCTCATAAGGTGCTTTTGCGATTCTTCTCAGTACGATCTTGTTCTTAGCACCCTACCATCAGCTACCTTTCTTACCCCACATCTCACTATCTTCTCCAACTATCTTCATGTCTCATGAAAATTCATTGGGGAGCTCCAACTTCTGCTTACCATCCTTCAAATAACTACTTACTATGCAGGACTCTTCCCTCTTACCCTATGTTAGTTTAGTTTCCTTCAAAGTGCTTAGTGAAAGATTTGGTTCAGACCATTTCAAAAATACAAAGATTCTTATTCAGAAGTGGCTGGCACCTTCAATGAACTTTTTAATGTCTCCAAGGCAAGGCTACCCTTTCAGAAGCTATACTGACTCATCAAAGATAGATCATACCTACTTTTTTTTTTCCATTTCTATGGTTTCTATTGAGTTGCCATTACAGATTTTGAGATCTGCAGCTGCCCAGATCCCTCTGAACCCCTTAAAAAACCCCTCAAAACTGGTATCGTATTTTCCACCCTTAAAACTCAAGTTGCAAGGAAGCAAGCTAAAACTCCAAATTATTATTTCTCTCTCTAATTGTATTTTAACATATCTGAACAGATACCAGGGTTAAAGGATAATTCAGGATGGAAGGAACCCCAGGAGGTCCCTAGTCCAGCCTCCTGACAAGCAAGGGCAGCTTTAAGGTCAGTCCAAGTAGCTCAGGATTTTAACAAATCTATTCTTAAAAGTCTCCAAGGACAGAGACTGCACAGGCTCCCTGGACAACCTGTTCCAATCCAATGCTTAGGGAAAAAGTTTTACCTTACATCCACTCTGAAGCTTTTATGTTTCCATTTCTGCTCATTGTCTCATCCTCCCACCACGCACCAGCAGCCACTGTTTAAAGGGCATCGTTCAAGTGTACTATATGCACCCACAAAGGCCAAAAGTTCAATACCACATAGCATCTGCAATACTGTTCAGAACTGACAGACATTGGGAGTATAGAATCAGACAGATTCTGAAACAACAGCAGACTCAGAATGGCAGAAGCAACACACATTTTGAGATACAGAACCTCATCGCCTACATGAGATACTGGACCAGCACACAAGGAACCCGCAGTGTGTGTACATCTCTCTTAGAAGATGCATCAAATAGCAGGAAATGAACTTCAAAAAACAGATCCCTCCGATGAGAAGAATTCAATACTATCTTTTACACTGCTTATAACACTCATAAAATTTAAAAACTCTCCATAGTAAAACAAAGGAAAAACATCTATGATATATGTTGTTACCAAAAAACGTTTCTGTGAAAAACAACAGCGAGATTTCTGCTTGCTTCATTTCCATAGATGCTCTCAATTTTGTGGGGATGCAAGAACACATTTGGGGAAAAAAAAAAAAAAAAAAGGCATAAAACTGGCACAAACATATCACAAACAAACTGTATGTTTGCAATTTTCTTACCACTGCTGGAAGCCTGCTGTGGCCCTGAACACGCTCTTAGAAGATATGAATTAGGAGAGAACTCCTCATCAGGATTGGTGTCCATGATTTGATGGGACGTATTGCTGTCTAGCAATGGCATCTGGCAGCTAACTGGTGGAGGATTATGAGAACTGGGCAGCTGAGCAGATGGGAGAAGGCTAGACGAGGATGTAGGTGGAATGGGACGACCTGGGAAAGAGGACAGAGGTATCAAAGATCAGCAGTGAATGTAATGAAAAAAACCAAACAGCCAAGTAATTGCACTGTAACTGTCCATTGTTACGTATGATCACTGCTGTGCAGAGGCACAAAATCTCTCCTCTGCTACAAACATCTCCCTTTGTATCATATTCAAGGCATTATGAGCAGCGATGATGTGGACTCACTCCAAAAATCTCTCCACAGCATCAGCTTGTAACTCGTCAGGTGAACAGATGCTCGTGGATGAGAGAACTGCCCACCACTGGACAGGTGCGAGCTGTTCAGTGTGGGCTCCACACACACGGCAGCCAACGCTGACAGGCCCCAAGCTGCATTCCCAGACGCTGCAAAATTCAAGTGCATTGGCTACATCTTTTACCAGAAGAATTTTCACAGAAATAGATTTTTTTGGCTAAGTAAGACCAGTGAGAAAGGGGACTTTAATGAGTTTGTTGATCCAGGTTTGGAAGGCCTGTTGTGCTGAAATGCACTCGGTGTGTTTCCCGTGGGGCCTGGAGTTATAACACATGTCTGTAATCATCTCTTAAAATACTAGTGCTCTGACTTTTTTTTTGTTTTTAAAACAGGAAAATTGCTCCAGCACGGAAATCTTTTAGAGGCATGTAACAAGAACCACATGAAGGCTATCTCCAAATTAAGGTTCTCCCTGTGTTATTGTAGATCCTTCCAAAACCTGCCAACAGATGTGAGAGGAAGCATACATGGGAGGACAGCAGGACTGAAAGAGAATTATTCCATTTGCAGAGGTGGGCTAAGCTGGAATGTGGGTTGGAAACTCCAGGCTTTCCTGTTCCTTCACTCTCATCACTTTCTGCACTGGTGCTGTAAGAGCAGAATTTCCTGACTACCTCATCACACAGATTAATTTCAACTCTGAAACGCAATCCTTAATGTGTATAATGTACCTCTGTAACACTGTAACAACATCCTTTTGGTCAACTAAACTGGTGGCATCAAGTCAACAAAATAACCATTCATACTTATTTAGCCGTGGTTTTTGTGAACTTTCCTCTCCTAACTTTGCATCAATTCATTCCATAAAATGCACAAAGATGAAGAGTGGTTTGGGATTTATTTTTGCATTGCCTATTAGAATATGACCGGTTGTAGGGGTGAGAGGAAGAGAAACATGCATTCTGATCTCCACAAGTTTATCTAGTGCACTGGAGAAATTGTTCAAGAATATTTATACATAGGAAAGTACGACCTCTGTGATACTGCCAAAGTCTGTGAGGCAAAGAGATATCTGCTGCATGCTAGCAACAAATGTTAAAACACAGCAAAACTACATAAAATCATTTCCATGATTCTTAAAGATACAGTAGTAAAGCAAATACGCACTGGCTTTATACATAAGCATTTGTTACATCTTCATTTTGAGAATCAATAACTCCTCACTGTTCATGAGTTACACCAAGGATTATACTGTTAGAAAATCTTCTAGAGTCACACATCATATACAAAGGAGGAAAAAATAAAGCAAAATAAAGAAAGGGAAAAAATTCCAACCATCACAAATAAATTATATCTAGGGAGCAGCAATAAACCAGAGGTACCTACAGATAGCAAAAAAACCCCCAAACCTGGGTTTTGCATGGTAACAGCAAATAGCACAAAATTGTTTCTTACCTTCAAAAAGTTTGAAATAAAATAAATACCTGGAGATAGGCAAGTGACTATTATGCTTATATTTTTAGCACTGGATAAATTGATGATAAGACTAAATGACCTGTCATATGACAGAAATGGGCTTAAGCTACTCCATAGTAACCCCCATCTACTGCTTTATATGCTAGGGAAAATTCAATATGGATTGAATATTTTCATTGTGGGCTCACATTTACAAGGAAATAATGCTAATATTGATCACTGGAATAATTACCATTATTATTTATGATTATCATATTCTTATGAAATACCACAGTACATATCCTAAACATTCAAGGGAAGTGATTGAGCAAAACCGGTTTCTAGTTATTTCTTTGCAATGTGTTGGAAACAAGCAGAGAGGCTGAGGTTTGACACACCTCAGGCAGAAATGAGACACCGTGCCCATTGTGTGCATTTTATTTTCATATATTCTGGCTCTGCTTCAACATTATGAAGTTAAAATAAGTTTTATAAATTTGAAATCTGCACTTACTGGATCATATGGAAATATATTAGTGTATTATAGAAATGCTGATGTGTGAGGCTACAAGATGAAGGTAAAAAAATTCTTCCTCCATGTAAACTGCATATGATATTTCAGAAAAATTTAGGTATGTTTTTTGCAGAATACATGGAGAGAAATGCAAAAAAAAAAAACCTGAAAAAAAAAAAACCAAACAAAAAACAACCAAGACCTTTTTTTTGCCAGGAAAGTTAATTACATTGTTACTTTCACGCAAAAAAAATACAGCACAAGCTCTTGAAGACAAGGTAAAATGTCTAATTACTACAGCCCTGTTTGTAGCTTAGAGGAAACAGAAAGTATCAAGTTGTTAAAACATTGTATTATTTTGGTGGCAAGTTGTCTCCCGAGGAAGATTTGTCCATAAGCACACATTAATTGAAAAACATAAATGTCTGTGAGCCACAGAACCTGCTGCTAATCTGTCCTGTGGTCCCATTTCCTAACAAGCTACCAAATGTGATTAAAACTTTTTCTGTGGTCGGGGCATTCTTGATCTTTCTGTCAAGTTGATTTTTCACATCTACCAAACATTAAACTCCTGCTACAGCCTCTCCCCTCTAGTAAAGCATCTTCTGTCTATATGGCTCTCCACCCGCAGCCCCTGAAACACACAGAAGATCTTAACACACTCAACCTTTTGCAAAATTTGGTGGAAAGTGAAAAATTACTGAAGAGGAGCAGAAAGAGACACTATTAAGCTTTGTTGCCTTAGGAAATTAATCTAAAGGGTAACTATCTGCAGTACCACAGTGCAGGGAATGGCTGTGAAACTACCAAAGAGAACTGAACGTATGCAGTTAGGCTATAAAAGCATGATAAATGCCATTTTTTTGTTACTATATCCTCTTAAGTCAGAAATAATGGGTTCAATTCATACTGTTGAATACTAATACCTTGATCAAGTAAGTTCAATGTACCATGTAAAATAACAGGCTAACTCTACAGGTTTCATAAACCTGAGCTTCTTGCCAGACTCATTCATGTGTCTGCAGAATCCTTAAGAGTTGTATTTTGAACCTCCCATCTGTTGACATGATTCTAAATTTCCATCACTTCACAAGGGGACTTGTAATACCCTATGGTATTATAAAACACACTGAAGTATGGTACCATCAGCATTCTGTTATGCTGCCATTTTCAAAAGTTAAATCCATAATGTAAATATTAATTCACACAATTTGCATCTACTCTTTGTATATTCATATGATAAAGCTCCTGTGAATAAGATTTTTAGCTTTTTGAGCATTGACAGAAATGCTATGTAATGGATACTTACTCCTATTGACAGCAATAAATGTAATTGTGTAACATACCCAAAGAAACAAAACAGATACTAACGCTAGAAAGGGAAAACAAAGTCTTGAAGCTCATCTATTGCAATTTCGATACTAAAAGTTAATATTAGTTGTTTCAATATCTGTTTACATGCATGTTCACGGCACATATAACCACGCATGGCAAAGACTTGTACAGATATTGAACAGAGTGTTTGTAAGGCATTTTTCAAAAAAAGCAAGCAGCCAAGAACAAACGCACATACACATATACACCCACCCCCTTTGCTGTCTCCTGTCATTTATCTTATCTTGCTACTTAAACTGAAGGAAGAAACTTGCTATCCCTCCTTCTAGAGGGAATTCTGACTTGGGCTACCTTTGGGCTTCTATGCCACACGGCACCTCATTCTGCAAGGGCCTTTTTAAACTCTCTTATCATTATAACTCCTTTTCCCTCCAAGATTATATAGCAGACAGCACAGACTTAATATTTCCTTTTTTTTTTTAACCAGAGTCTTCATCAGTCCAGGAATTTTTATAAAACCATTCATCAATTACTGCAACATTAAGTCCCCAACACTTAAAATCTGCTGTAGAATCTACATTCAGGAAGACATCCATAAAAGCAGAGGATGCAGATCAGACACTGGTGAGAGGAACTCCTTTAATCTCCTTGTTAAAGACAACTTCACAGCCAGATAGAGGTTGAATAAGCCACAGCATGAGCCTGCCATGTGCAGTCAGGGTACAATGTGGCAATGGGGTGACAGAGAAGACTGCCTCAAGCCCAGACACTTGTAAGACAGCTAAGAGGAGTTCTGTTCATCTTAATCACACAACAAGACATTTGGGAAATGGATACTCTGGTTGCTGTTAGGTAAAGAGACCAAAACCCATCACCAGGAAAAAAAGGAAAAAGAACTGCCCACAATGATTCCAAACATTAACATACATAAATAAGAGACACAATCAAAGAAAAGAAGCAAGCTGCTTATCAGTTACTGAAGGATTTTTGAGATGCACTTTTCATACTCTCCCTTCTTTCTGCTCTACAAGGGACCTGTGGAGTTCATGGATGAATAAAGCCCATGTGTGTGTGAAACCCTGGCCTCTGTATTCCACTGTGGTACATGACAGGGCACAGGGAATAAACATGACAAAAGCCCCCAGAATTTAAGAGTTTTCATACACGAGCAGTCACTGTGTAAATATGCATTACAAAAATACATCTTGAAGTGCTGTTAAGTAACCTTTCAGCTAGCTGTAATATAGTATTATAACTGTATATATTTATATAAATACTTATACATTTAAAAATATCTACCCATACACATTTAGATAGATATACATAATATACAAAACCTCCTATTATTTAAGAGGTCTAAAAGATCGATACAGACTCCTTAAATAGCCATTTTGCCTGTATGTTGCCATCCCACACTCTTAAGGCATCCATCTCAACACAGAAATTTATCTTGTTAGAAAATATCTGAATCCCACAGGTGAGAAAAACAGATATCAAAGCTTATCGTACCTGCAGCGGAATTCTCAAGCTCCTCCCTTCAGGAGAAAGTCAGTTCTGAGGTTAGCAAATGGGTAGCAAAAATCTGTGTAGATTGTTCAACACTATGCATTTTCAGCATGTCACACTGAGAACTTTGTATGCCTAAACAGTTTATTTTCATTGGTAAATTACATTCATGAAGGCATCTTCCTATGGGTAGAGGCTCTTATAAGCAAAATCAAGTCTCAATAGCTTTAAACAGCTGGTAATCTTTATAATCAAGAGGTTATGATACAACTATTCTGTACTTCTCTAAGGCAGGCTACTGCTATTCATGCAGAAAATAAACATAAATGATCTGTAATAACTACAGTTAGTCACATATATTACGATCAATAAAGTCACTGATGTCTTTGTTCTACAGCTCTGGTCACAAGGACCAGGACACAAATAGAAAAGATATACTCAAGCTAAAAGCTCACTGTGCAATCCTCAACACATTAGATTGCAGAAAGAAGGAAAACTTTAAGACAATAGTTTCTTTTTTTCTTTTTCAAGCAACTGTTTTGAAGATGTAGTAGCATTCAAGTGTTAATGCAGGAAGCTATGAAGCGAAAAGTGAAAGGAGATGAGTTGTTTCTATATAATTGATGGCATCATAAGAGAAACTGTAAAACACTTACTTGGCAATTAAGATTTTGACATTTACTGATTGAAGTTGATACTCATGTTACGCCAATACAAAGTATAGAACTATATAAAGTACTCCTACAAAATTACACCAGTGAGTTAAGTGATGTACAGTATCATTAGCAGCAGGTGCTGTGCTGCTCATATGTACTAAAATTATACATGGGAGGTTACTGAGTAATGGCATTAGCCGGACATTAACTAGAGATGATAGAAGAGAAGGATGAGATACCCTTCTCCTTTTCTCCCTTACTTCAGGGAATGGAGCTGGAAACCATACCCAGAACATCAGCAGGACCCTGCTCTGAGGGGCAGCACACCCACCGCCCTCCTCCCCCAGCACTGACACCTTCTTGCTGCATCTCCAAGTCAGCCTAACTGGAGCACCTACACTGTCAGCAATGTTAAGTTCACTTTAAAGAGTGAGAAACATTGCTAAATGTGTCAGGAAACAACTAGATAACATAAGATGCATGTTTTTGCAGTGCAAAGCACTATAAATTAAGCAGGCAGCTGATGAAGGGGAAACTTTCCTGAGGTACAGCACATTCAGCAGACTCTCCTATTCCTCCCCTGAATAATTGCTTTCTGCAAGAAAAAAACTCTGTCCTTCAAGTATTCGTGCAAAGCATGTCTTGCCAACGGGCTCGGCCATCTTGGAGTTACATTTAAGAAATTAAATATATATTGGCATAGCTGGCATAAAGAATATAAATACTTTGTATTTGATGGAATTACTACAGTTAACTGACAACAGGAAAAATCACCTGTTTTCTGTATAGTAACAGCATCTATTATTTTTGTAGCTAAAATGCCATTTGTGCTTCAGCACACTGGATGCCAGCGGGGAGCTCCAGCAGGCAAAGCTTTTCTCAGGGGAGAAAACCACTTTCCCTCAGAGCAAAGCAGCCTCAGGGGAAAGACAAGACACACTACCCAACAGTTACCTCATCTAGCAAGTAGCAATGCTAACCTATCTGTGAAGAGGACTCGGTTAACCCCTTAGGCACCAGACTGCATTTCAACAAGACAAAACAAAAGCCTGAAATGAAGTATGCAAGAAAAAGAGGGAAAGAAATTTAACAATTTGTGACCATTTTCTTCAGCACCAAGTGCTTTTCTGTTGCCTCAGCTCCTGTTGCATTTTTTTCTCTAAGGCAAAAAAGCTTCAAAACAGCAAAAGAGAAAGACAGAAATCAGGATTTGGATGACACAGAATTATCACTGAAGAATGGTACTCCCAGCGCTTCTGAAGCTCCTGTCTCTCCAAAAGCAACAAATGACTAAAACCAGCCAAGCTACGAAAAAGGTTCTCTCAGAGTCCATCTCACAAGAGTCAAAAGAGAACATAGTCTTCTTAAAAGCATGGGGCTGATATTCCTGCACAGACCTGTTTACTGAGGTTTTAAAGTATTTCTCTGCATCAAAACTGATAGGGCAACCAAGGATAAAGCTGATACCAACATCCAAGACCTGGGAAAGGCAGAAGGTGCCTTTGAAACAGTTAAAAGAGAATGCCAAACAAGAGCTCTAAACACAGTAAGTCATCATCTGTGATTTACATGCTTAGTTTTTCAAAACTTGTTATGCAAAACCAGCATAAAATCCAAACAAGAACATGAACAGGACGAAGGTAATAAAAACAAAAATCACAATAGTTACATAACTATGCTATAGGCAAGAATATGCCCCAAAAGGTAATTTCTACCAATTAATAAAGACAGATTTGTATATTCTGTCAGTAGCTCCTCAGAGAGCAGGGCTGCAGAGCCACGCATGGCACACACATACCCTGGTTATGTGATTTTCACCAACACACCATAAATTCTGCTCTGCCAAGTAAGAACCAGTAGAGCCATTCGTGGAGTGTGACAGCTGTGTCTACAACTACATCCTTATGGACTGAGTGTATGACAGGTTGGCTACTGTCCACTCTTGTCCCTGGGGCTGCCTGGAGCTACATTGCTTCAGAAGAACTTCACTTGGGCCCCTGAAGCCCTTCCTCCTTTTTTTCTTTTTTGTGGATTTTTCACTTCAAGGTTGCTGAAATGTTGGAATACTTGTTGGGCAAGTCACCAGAGCAGAAGGAGCCGAGCATCAGTGTTGCTGATCACATCATCAACACATGGAAGTCTTGTTTCATTCAGGGTAAGTGAAAGCATGTATGGTGGCAAGATCTCCAAAGATAATATTGAAGCCAAACTTTGTGCAAACTACATCCATTTCCACCCCTCTCAAGCAGGCAATGGAACTAACCTCTTCTCTTAACCACACCCAGCCTTCCTGGAGCCTTTCTGTGAAACATCAAAAAGCAAAATCAACCCTAAAGGGGACCAAAGCTCTCAGAAAAAGGGCACTGGAGAAATTAAAACATACCTGCCAAAATCTCTACCTCCTTCATGAAAATATGAAACAGAGTAACGTAGGATGACGTGATGTAGCATAAAATAAAGTTTTAAAAGGTTCTTAAATTCACGTTGTACAAGCAAAACAGTGCATTTGTTTAGAAAACATAATCCTAGAAATCACGATTTTACCTGTGTACATATAGCATTTTCATAATCTAGAAGTTAAAATGTCTAAATAAAATTATCCTAAAACTCAAGACTATGTCTTCTTAGGTACATGTTATAATTTATATTAATCATATGGAGGGGTGGGATGGGGGAAGCAATAAATCAAGAAAATCCCAAACAAAAAATAATCCTAGATTATTCGTGACAGTAATGCATAAAGTCTCACTGGTTTACCATTGTCATATTTCTAGTTAAATTTTGCCATAAGACAATAAATTGTTTATGAGGTATTATGTGATAGAAAAAAAGAAAAAATTAAATGGCAACCAGTTTGTTACCAAGAAAAGAAAGAAATCCAGTGTTAAAATACATTCATATTTAATATGTTCCTCTTCCCTGTCTTCTGAAGTAGAAACATTTACTGCACACTCAAGAATACAGTTTGAGAACTGTAGATAATAGGAAAGGGACAAATGAAAAAGAATCATAAAGTCCTGGTCTCTACTTTCTATTACAGATGCATTCTACTAGCTTGTCCCAAGTTTTGTTATCTTCCTTAGACCATTTGACCTCTGTATGTGCTTAATATTTCCTGAAGTACTGCACGTATGTAATTCTTCAATATGAAAATCATTTTTGCAGTGCAAGATACTATCATTACTAAAATCTATGCAGAAGAACAAGACTAACTTGGAAATCAATCACTTCTCTTCTGACTTTCAGTGATAAAGTTAAATTAATTTTCCCAAGCAATCCATCTACAAAATATATCAGTTTTGTGGAATTTGGGTATTAAAAAGAAGTAGATGGTAATGACTTAAAAATTATCTAAACCAATTTACTATGTAAAGGAATAATGTGCTGCTGTCAAAAGCTAATGCCACTTAATTATTGTCTTGTTAAATCATTTGATGCCCCTTTCTTTTATAGTTAAGCAAAGATAAATAATAAAAACAATTTACAGCTAGAAAATGTTAGGGTTTTGCAGCTGTTCAATGTCTTTGGGCAGATTAGATTCTGTAATGAGAAGTTATAGGCCTCATTTTATAAAAGCTGTTGCTGTCTTGGGAAAAACATCAGTGAATAAGATTAGAAAACTCTTCCTTCATGAACCTATTACACTAGCATGCTTATTACTTGGCATATGTTTGATATCTTCATAGCTGGAAAACAGTAATTTGTTTCAGTGATTTTTCCCATCACTCACGAAGTCAAAATGTCTTCTCTAAACTTGCTGTACCTCTGATTTAGCCAGTAAAATCAGAGCGAGAAGAAAGAGACAAATCCACACAAACATAATTAATAGGAACTTGCATTAACTTAACGTCTCATCAACTGCCCATTCCTTGTAGGGCAAAAATAACTTTCTAAGATGAGGAATGTGATTAGAAGAAACTTATGGGAAGACTGAAAACCACCATCATATATGTGACTGAACTTCTACCTTTATACAGTAACTTAATAATATATGCTGCTTTTAAAAATTGGGAAGAAAAAGTTCCATATTTATCAATATTATCAGCTAATCATTCATGCCAGGGAACTGCACTAATGAAAGGGCTGTAATTACGCCCCAGGTAGGTAATTACCACGCACTCTATGAAATCTACCTCCTTAGATAAATCTACAAGTACTTGATTTGATATTTATTCTAGTTACACAGAGAGTTCAGACTATGCTGTGCTACCAACTTGTTTCCACTATCCAAACATCTCCTGTTTATCTTCACCTTATTTTATTGAAATTCTAAATACTGTTAAACAACCACTCATGCCATCTCCACTACATATTGTCCTGAATGACATCGGCTTTATTTCCATTAGAGAAATTTATTTCCAGGAACATTGCAACACTTAGTGATTCAAGTGCCTGGAGTCACTAATAGGCGGGAAAAATAGCACTATTTTGAACAAACATGAGAAAAACTCAACTCTGTGAAAGTCATACATAGACAGTACTAACTAGTGGGCGTTGGATAATGATTAGAGGGTTTGTGTTAACTCTTTGCAACCCACTAAAAAAGTAGCTCTGATTTCTGATGAAGAAATGCAAAACGAACAGAAGGCTGTACTATGTAAATGGATACATAATTCAAATAACATGCTTAAAATCTGCTCTGTCATATAGTACAGTGCTAGTGTTATATTCTAGCTAATTCTGCTTCAGGTTATTAAAAAGTCTACCTTTCTTAGTTACATGTACAATCTGAATACAGTATTCCTATTCGCTTTCTAATGTGTCCAGAATGCATTTCTGAATCATTGCTAAACATCTGCTGTGATACATTCTAGAGATGTTTGTATTTCAGTGCTGGGAGATACTAAGGTGTAGTAAGAAAAGAATCTGTATGATGGGAATTAATCTTCCATTACTCTTGATACTTACATTTACATGATATTATCTTGATATTTACACTTTTCTTGCCTCATCTAGTTTCTTCTCTCAAGATCCAATCTTGCATTTCTTACACAATTCATATTGACATCAGAAGTTTTGGGTGCATAAGCAAACTAAAGGCTTGACTATACAGTCATGCATGTCACTGGGGGGATTTTCCAAAGCACAAACAGATGTAAGCAGTTAACTTCCTGCATTTTACTGCATCTTTGGGCTGCTAAGTATCTTTTTTTCTTAAACAGTGAATGGGTGCTATGAACACTGAAGACTGTTATGATATTTTCTACTGAACATTTGTGCACCCTGCCCCATAACAGACCCTGCTTTTAGAATAAACATTCCACCATTTAATAGCAAGCCACAGAACAATCTCAAGCCAAAGCAAGCCAAAGAAAAATTTGTCAATACAAATCGTATTTTTGCCTTCAGTACAGCCAGGATTTCACCCTGGCGTCTCAAAAAGCTTTTCCACAGAGAGAAGGTCTCCCAACAGCAGTCTTTCCTTGACTGAAATTTCAGGCTGCTGCTGTTTATTCAATTCAGGAAACTCCCCTGCACTCATACAGCTTGGAGCTGAATTACAGTTCAAAAGCAAAGGTGGTGAAACACCATCACTAACACAGAGCTAGGCCTATTTATCCCTTGAAAATCTCTGTGAGATGTTCTGGCAGAGCTGACTATTCCCTGAAGAAGGCATGGAGAACGTAAATTATACAAACACAGGATTATGGACAACCTACCAAACCACTTACAATGAGCAATTTGAGTACAGGTATAGTTTTGTTCACCCCCAGTATTGATTCAGGTTTGAAATATTTCTGTCTTTGTAAAGTTCATTTCCAGTTCAGAGTTTGGGAAGTAAACCAAAAAAAAAGAAACACATTATAAATTCTGGAAGAAAGGAACATATCATTTATTGTTTGTGGGCCACACCTTAAATGAACACTGGATTCTGTTCACTTTGCTTATATGAAAGCTGAAAAATGTTGATATCCTAAGTGAGATGGTTTATGTCAAATTTCACTTCATATGAAAAGCTTCAAGCCAAAATAAAATCTTTTTGAGTGGCACATTGCAACACAACAGCTATCAGACCATTAACTATTTTACCATTGCCATGTAACACCAGAATTAATGGTACTCTGGGAGAACAGCACAGGAAATTAAAAAGATAAAATTCCCTTTTAATGAAAAGAAACTGCAGACATGAAAGACTACTATAAGGACAAGGGAGCTTCACTCTGCAGTACTAAGAGAACTTGTAACCTGATTAAAAGGCATTTATTTGCAAGCACAAAATTAGATACGTTAAAAAGGTAAAAAATCTTTTCATTATAGTTACAATTAAAGTAACCAGAACAAAGGAATAAAGATACATGTTCTTCCCCTAAAACAAACAGGCTCTGTTCCACAGCCTTTGGGAAAGCAAAAACCCCACTGAAAATCAAACAGCCTACAGAATACCTTGAATGGACTATTCTGTATTTCAGCATGAATTGTATCTTTAAATAATGAGAGTTTCTCTCATCTTTTCAACCTTAAAGCACTTTGTAACTACAGCTCAGAAATACATCGACAGTGAAGAATTAAAGCAACTGAAGCTGAAATATGCTACTCAGGAATCCAAAGTTTGTTTACACCATTAGAAGGCACTCAAATATATATCCCCATAAATGACAAGGTCCCAGCAGCAAATTAACAGGAACAATTTTCCCATCTCAGGAGCTGTCAAGATGGGTTCTGTTAGCCAATTTATCTTACTCTAGCACATCTCTGGTGCTTGTCAATCAATATGTGAAACATTTGGTACTGATTGCCATTTTTCTATCCACTTCCTTTTGCCTCTCGTACCAGGCAATTTACTGCAAGTCAATCAAGGTTGAAGCAGACCTTGTTTAAATAAAACACTGTTGAGTTCTTTTCACACCAACAATTTCAAAAACAGAATGAGCTGTAGCTTTTCACATTTACATTTATACTACTTTTTCTGTTTTTCCCAAGTGCCATGCTCAAGCTCTAAGTCATAACTAAACTCAGTCAAAGGCTTATGGAGAAAACAGTCAGGGAAGATGAACTGCGTACAACTCTATATGCTTTCAGTGTCAAAAATTCAATCTATCAATGGAGACAGAATTTTAAAAGTACTTCAGTAATCTGTGATTATTTCTTCACCCTGTTTGGTGAGGTCTCCACAGCATAAAAGCAACTTCGAACTTGTCTGCAGTTCTTAACTCAAGATAATTATTTCAAATATTCATTTACACTGCAATTTTAAGGTAAGAAAGAGATCAACTACTGTACTTACAACTGCACGTCACAAATGAAAGTATGAGGAAAATAAATTCTCCCAACTAAAAACTTTGTCCTATGTTAAATACACTGTCAGCTTCCCTCTCACATCCAGATTAAATAATCCCACAGCAACCTCACATCACATCTTTGACATCATCTCTAAGAAGCGCGTTAGAGAAATATACCAGAATCAACTTCCTTTGCAATGCATAGTATTATTACTTGATGTACAACTGAAACAACAAACCTTTACTACATAACACTTCACAAACAGTATTTTCAAAACTTCTCATTGTTTCTGCACAGTAAAGCTTGGTTTCACATACAGTACCTATGTAACTTTTCCACTGTGCCTAACGCTGTTTCAGTTTTTAGGTTCACCATGGATTGCAAAATTAACCACACAATCATTCACACCAATGGAGCGTAAAACTACTGTCTTCTGAGTTAGAACAGCAATTAAATACCTGAAGTACACATTTATGTGCTATAACTATACAGACTGACAATTTATTCTGTTTAATCCCATTATTTGTCAGATCCACATACACTAAATCCAACAACGTACAACAACAACAAAAGTTGTTGCAAGCCAGATCAACCCCTAAGATCGCACAAGTAACAATCTCATAACAGAGGACACGTTCCTTTAGTAACAAGGAGGCAAAGAAACTGGCTATGTTACTGTTCCTATTAAGCAGATCATCCATTCCTCCCCTTTTGACTTTTAAATGATACAAAGGTGTCAGTTAGTCCCCACTCCCCAACCTCAACAGTGTATACATATGCTGGCATATATATAATATACATTGTTTCATGTATAATTCCTAGTGCATATATATATAAATATGATAGGAAATAAATCAAGAGATACATACACTAGAAAATGAATGGCTTTTGAAAGAGAAAAAATTATCAGTTAGTATCTTTTCTGATCAACAATTTACAGCTATTATAAAAGTATAAAAAAGCTAAGATTATTAAAAGGGATGCTTGATCTAAGTCTCTCAAATTTGCCTGTGGTTAAGACAGGGACATCCCTAATGCTACTTGCTCGTACTTTAAGACCTGATATCTTCTCAATCTGTAGCACATATGATAAAATACATAAAACACCTGTAACAGAGTCAAAGACTGACTGGAAAATAAAGCAAGCATATCATACAGTATATAGAGTCACCATTCCCACGCTGTGTGGTGTTTAAAAATCCTTATGTTATGTCAACATGGAACATCATACAACTCAAATGAGTTGTACTTCATTATCTTTTGGATAAAACATGCACATATTAATTATAAAAGAAGAAATGTTAAATATTTTAGAACAGAGGAGGTTTACTGCACATAACCCTTCTGAGACAGTCCATAATTTCAGGATCTTCCTTTACTCTGCTGCAAGTAACAGGAAAAAATATGTTCACATAATATTTGAGAGTCAGGTGTATACCACAGATGTGGATATTATATAAACACATACAAATATATATGTACACACCAAAGTGTATGTGTACGCATACTAGGATATGTGGCCTCCTAACCCTACCAAGAGGTGACCTTTGAGTTATTTTCAGAAAAAAATATTCTCATTACTCATAAGAAGAAAGATGCATGTTTTACTTTATGTTGACATCACTAGGAAAAAAACAATCAAACAAACAAAACCCAGCAATGAAACAGCAAGCTGGAGGTAAGGAGAATTATTTCCTGCAAGGCAAAACCCTTAGCCTGATTCATCTAAATACGATGTAAGTAAATGCTTCAGTAACAATACCCATTAGCCCACCATAAAAATTATCATAAAAGTAGTATGACAACTCAAGATTCCTACTTTAGTCTTAAGCTAAAGACAAAAGATAATGAGTGATTTTCTTGCCTAGTCTTCAGAAAGATGCCTCCTACACTAAAACACGTAGAATCACACTTATATAACATTTATTTTGTCATTTTCAGTGATAGGGGAACATTTATGTATTAATAAATTTTCCATTCATTCCACCTCATATCTAAAACATCCCTGAAAAAAATAAAAAACCTGTTTAAACCTCAGAAAGCTCTGGGCTTATTCAAATCGAAACTATCACAGGCCAAGGCCCGCAGGGTATTTTCACAGTCCTCTCAGCTCTGTGGAAGTTACTCTGAGCTTGCAGAAAGCTCAGGTCTGGAACGCAGGTTCACAGCTGGGTTCTGTCAATTTATTGGAAAGGCATTTCCTCCAAAATAAAACAAACACAACAAGCAAGAACCCTACACTTGCTCATGAACCTCTTCTCTTCGCTCATATCAATGACTGTCTTTTCAGCAGTAACATATTTTTTCCCAACAGTTATACCAATTTCTTGGTATATGCTTTCTGATTATGAATGTAAAAGGGAACGTAAAATGTTTCTGCCATAGGGAGAAGCAATAAAATGATGGGTGAAGTTATTAGATAGCTGACTGCTCTAAACAAGCAATTGCCTTAGGTCAAAACAGTTCAAAGACTGTCCCCTTTCTGCCTGCCCCCATCCCCAGGTCCTCTGTTCCCTAAATGTTCACAGACTTTCCATTAGGGCCCTACAAAGACTGAACACAACATCTGTTGAATTTTAGGGCAATGTAAAGGAAGTTAGGAGGACAGAGAGGACTAATATAGAGAAAAGCAGAGTACACAGCCTGACATATCATCTGTTAAAAAGGAAGAGTTAAGTTAAAATTGTCTCTCAAAAGTGGATCACATATTTCACTATCCTTACCATTAGCCAAAAGTCCAGGATTTCTATCCATTCCTACCTTCTTTCTTCCCCCCTCAATTGCTTAAAACTTTAATTTTAACCTAAACTTCCAATTTTAGCTGCTAAGAGAACCGCACTTTTCCATCTCACTACAGTTCCAGAGACTAATTGAGACAATTACCTGAAGGCTCAAGGTCTAAATGCTCAAGGAAGAAAAATCTGCCTAAAATAGTTTATACGAAGAAGGATGACAGAAACAGGAACAACTGGGAGATCTTTCCATCACTGGAGGTTTTTATGTTTCAAGTAACGGTATGCTGCATGTGGTTGTGTGCTGGGAAAAAACAGTAATAACAGTGAGTTTCACTGATATTTTTTATTGCAGTACATCAAAATCTAGGTGATAGATAAGGAGCATATTTTCACTTCAAATCAGAAAACTATAAAGGAATCTTGATCTAAAATATTATAATTTAAGCAGGGGTCAAGTTTCTTCTGTCTTTGTTAACTTGCCATGGTGAACAGACAGAATTTGTTAAATACATAAGGCTGCAATAGTGCTTCTCTCTGGCTATTGTGGAGATCATGTTAAAATGGTACTGAGGACTAAACAGAGTAGGTATATAAAAAAAGAGACAAAGACAATTTTAAAAGATACCATTCTACCTGCACTTAGTGAAATGAAAACTAAAAAATCCACACTCCTCTTCTATCAGAAGTCATGAACCCCATCAAAAGCTGGTGATCAAAACTTCCAGCAAGGTCAGGTAATAAAAATAATACATCACAATCCAGTCCATTTGGGGCTTTTGTTCTTAAACACTTCAGTAAATGGGCCTGTTTGTTAACTCCAACAGATAATTATGAAGTGCAATAAAAAATTCAAATTATGTTAATAGGCCAAAGAACAACGGCTGTTTCTGAAATCACTAGCAATTACTACACATAATGGTTCTCAATTAAGCTGGAGGGTATTTTCAATCGTTCATAATTCACTATTTTAAAAGTATCATAAAATATATATAAATGTGAGCTGTTAATAAAACTTTCAGACCAACAATGTAACTGTCTGTCACAGAAGGCAACACCTATTTTATTTTTACAGGATTTTTTTCTCTTGTGAATGATATGTGAAGATATTGCTAGTGAAAGGAAGGTAACTGTGTGGGATTTATTTCTCATAGTGCTCCTAAGTGCAAGAGGAACTATATTCCCTGCTTAAGCAACTTCGGTTTCCCTTAGGAATACAGTCAGCAACCATGCATGTCTTCTGTTTTTAGATACTGCAGCTCACTATATAAACTTCAGTGCATATGTGGATGCGAACCATAAGACTTGCTGTCTGCCCACTTTCAGATTTTTACTTCAGATATTTTTCAAGGGAATAAAATGGACCACAATAAAAAAAATGAAAAAAGGAAAAATTAAGGCCTAACCTAAGACCAAGGAATCCTACAGAACATCTTTCAATTACATGCTTGATGCACTGAAGATTTCCACCAAACCAAATAAAACAAACACCTTTAATAAATGAAGCTGTTAAGGAAAGATCAATAGGCAATAATTACTATTCACACTTCCACTAAAACTACCACTTACTTATCCGGCACGTGTAACCTTGCATTAGGAAAATGGCACATTTAGCAATTATAATTACCATTATAACTTTACTACTTAGGATTAATAATCAATTTACTGGAAACATGCCTTGAATATCCTAAGAATATATATTGAAACGTGTGCATATGTGGTTTATTTATTTCAAACTCAGCCACACCTTAAAAACATGTTCTCTAATCCAACCACTCACTTCAATTTCCCTCCTTCCAAGAAGCAAAACTTCTTTAATTTTTATTCAAATACAGTTGCATACATATTCCTGAGAAAGTACATCTTTCAAGTATAGTTCCTAAATGCAAGAATTTTTATTTTCATATTCAAACATAAACTCAAAGACTTGAGCAGAACACCGAATCAGCAGCAGAAGACAGTCATTCATCATCTAGACCTTAGGATCGGTTGAGTGTCTTCATTGTTTTGACCTCATTAAAATGGTGCAAACCAAGAGCTAACAGGAATCTGTCTCTCTAAATACTTTCCTCTGTAATTTTTTAATAGTTCCACATAAAGGGAAAGCTTAAAGACAACTAAAAGAGAAACAAATATTAATTTTGCTCTGGCAAACTGCCAGCTACTGGATTTGGCCGCTTTTTTAGTTTCACTGGGGCTGTGGACTGTTGGTACTTTATTTTATTCCCTTCATTTTTACTCCATTTCCTCTTTCACTACTTACTTTTAGACTCAAACTTAAAGCTAAAGTAAATCTCAAGTGTTACAGCTGGACAAGGATATCTATGCAGGACTAAATTGTGATTCTAACTTCATTCCAAATGGGACAAAAAGATTATTAATTCATTCCTATGCACTAAAAACTTGTTCTTCTATCTCATTAAGATCATCATACAACACCAACAGATGCTCAAAAGTACGTAGTGCTGAAAGAACTGTTGAGAAAATTGAAACAAAAGTACTGACAAACAATAATCTAATGATACCGCAAAGATTCTGCCCTCATGTACTATTTCTAGCAAAACACACATATACACCCCCCCACACTCCCCTCCCCGTGCCAAAAGCTAAACAAAAAAAAAGACAAAAAAAACCCAAAAAAGGTACGGGTTAAGGTCTCCCAGAATTCCCGATGACCTCAGTAGCTGCTATGTACACAGAACTGTGAACAGAGTATTACCATTAACATTATAATCATAGTAAACAAGCATCTGGCTGTCACTTAAAATACAGCTTTTCTCTACCGATAATAAGAAGCATTTTCTGCTAATTTCTGTTATCTGTAAATCTCTCTTGGCATTCCAACTCTGTGCTTAATGTGCTGTACACACTTCACTTCATGCACAGTGAGCACTTGCATCAAATGTCAGCATGTCTTCTTGTTATCTTAAAGACAGGCAGGGATTCATTCAATAAAACATTTACAGAATAAAAAGGAATATAAGGAATAAGGAGATATTTACTTTTATGCCACAGATACTCAATAGAAACACATAAATCTCTCTACATACATATCTCCCCTTTTACATTAGGGAAACAATCCTAACCTTCTGCAAAATGCATTTTTATTTCTCGGCCAACTCCATTAGTTTAATTGCAGAATGGGAGCCAAAGTCCAGTTTAGATCAGTTACTTATTATCCACGTATCACATCTCTAAATGAGCAAGTGAATCATATCTGCTCATTTTCAGGCATGCTGATGGGCTCTCTGCTGGCCTGTTCCTACAGGATACCTGCATGGGTGTAAACCAGAAACTGAGTTGCAAGCAGCTGCCATATTTGTTTTTCATACTTCTTGTGCTGCTAAAACTACTGAAAAATTAATCTGCAAGTGACCCTTAAAAAAAATACAAGCAGAGCACACAAGTAAGAAGATGCAGAAGCTAAACTTGCATAAGTAATGTCTCTCCTGGATTTAAACGTGTAAATCACAAGCAACCCAGTTGACTGAATTCACTAATATGAAGTCAGTAAATGAATGGCAAAATTCTGCTACAGGATTTGAACTTCAAAAGTGATGAAGTATTTAATATACATAAGAAATAGCAATATACTTGTCAAACAGAAGAAAATTTTTAAAATCTAAACTGACTTCAAACTGAGTGCCTATATTTTTAATTTTTATTAAACTTTGTTTCTCATTCTCCCCCTCATTTAGATGCTTGCAAAATAAATACAATTATATCCAACTTTAATAACTTTGGTACCTTGAGCTACAGGTGCTAGTATGCTGTATCTATTACCATATCTTAAGACCTTTTAAGAAGATTGCATTAATTTCTATGATAATTTAGAGCCTATAATGCATTCCAAGATGCGAATAGATGTTAATTACCACAGAATTATTTTCCTGTATACTAACAGTCATGTTGTAACCAGTAACTACTAACTTAAAATTGAATACTGCCAGTGAAAGACTCGATTAAAATTTTGTCAGAATAACAATACCCCTGAGAATGGTTTAAAAAAACCAAACTAATCAACAACAGCTATATGAATTGTGCCCTTCCTATAGAAATCGTTAGGACTGAACATGTTTCTAGTATCCATTGCACTCTGCTCAGCATTGCTACAAGTTACCCATGCATTTTCATCTTTCGCCACTACCATATACTTAGTACAAGTAAAAACAGCGGGCAGAAAAGTCTCTTCATTATTAAAATCATATTGTGTTCAATACACAGGTATATGACTGAGGAAAAGCTTACATCAGTGACTGCAAAACCATTCTGATAAATTATTTAGATCAGTAAAATAAGGCAAGAGTTTGCCTCTATGATTTAAGTCAAAGCTCAGTATTTCATCAACATGAACAACCTCTAACAGCAACATTCAGATTTAAATATCTACACAAAGAAGTGAAAATTAGCAACACTTCTCTGGACTAAGCCCAACTACAGCTTTTCTGCAAGGTAAAAGTAACCAAGGGATGCCTTTTTGGCATTAGCCAAAAGGCAAGCCATTGTTGCTTCCTGACACTTATTTAAAACACGAAGTACTGAAAGTAGTACGTGGCTTTGTCGCTGCTAGGAAGGTGATCCAAAATGAAGGAATACTCCCACCTGTTTCAAAGATGTTGCTGAGTGACCCATTACACAAGCTGAGAAAAGCTTTCAGCTTTGCTACACATTGCCCTCCGGACACGCAGAGACACCGGTGATCTGCTTCACTGCTGTGTCGACATGCGTGGTACTGACTATTTTAAACCTCAAATCTGCCTCCAACAATCAAGGAAGAAAACCCTTTAGCAGAAATTATTGCAGTGCTCCACAAACTGAACAGTTTCGCTTAACAGTGGATGGTTTCAGCCATGTTATTGCATATGAAGATTATAGGTCCATCTTCCCAGACCTTGAATACTAATTTCTTGAGGACCATGGTCAAAGAACAAGCTTTTGGGAGTTTATGACAGGGTTTGTTTTTTGGTTTAAGAGACAGAATAGAGCATTTCAGCTGGAAGGGACCTACAATGAACATCCAGTCCAACTGCCAGAGCAGTTTAGGGCTGACCAAGTCACAGCATGTTGGTAAGGGCTCTGTGCAAATGCCCCTTGAGCACTGACAGGCTTGGGGCATCGACCACCTCTCTAGAAAGCCTGTTCCAGGGTTCCACCACACTCCTGGTAAAGAACACAGTTACAATGCAGAGTAATACCACCACCTTTGTGTCTACCCAGGTCCCAACTGATCTAAACAACAGAATCAAGCTGACGTTTCAAACTTTCTATGCAGTTAAAATTTTACATTGAGTTTTCAGAAAGGAAAATTGCTGTTTTAACTTTTTTTTGCCTGCAGACATCAAGCAGGTTCAGGCAAGCAGCTGAAAGCCATTATGACATTGTGATAATTCAAGTTGTTGCTCCCTCTGTCAACAGTTAACCTACGTGCAGAGGTTTAACAGGGTGCTGTGATTCAGCACCATGAGGAAGACTGCAACTACTGCGTTCTCATTATAATGAGTAATTTCCCCCCAAATCTCTTCTTAATTCTTTGAAGGTTTTAAAACTAGCAATAACTTCAGTGTCATGCTCTAAGGTGGGTTTCAGTTTTCAGGGTCTCTATGATGCTGTCAGCACACTCCTTGAAATACATTATGATGTGCTGGAAGAAAATCAGCTTTGATGTGAAATATATCTCAGAAAAAAAGAAAAAAGAAAAAAACTGGGGGGCTTCTAGATCAACTTTTATTATGATCACTTAAAAGACTTTGCACTCGTTCTGGCATCATGCCTGATACTGTTGAACACTTTCAGATTGTGCTGCCTTCAAGAGAAGTTCATTATGCCTTCCCAAAATGTGTCAAAAGGTAGAAGGAAAATTTTAAAAGACAGCTTAAAAGTTCCCAAATGCTCTGAAACACACAAATGTAACATTAGTATTCCAGATGAAATTTGAATTTTGAGAGATACACTGAAGGATTCTGTAAGAAGAATAGTTTATTTACTTTTCTTTTACATTTAAGCAGTTCACTTCACAAGATTAACATCTAATTGAGAAATGAAGTATTTAAAGCTGGTTGACTTTTTTTTTTTATAACAATCTGGGACTTATTTCATGGTTGGGCATTTTTGTAGCAGCAGTCAGTGCCATTTGAGCAGTGACAGGATTTAAGCTGCCACCAATACAAATTAAATCATTAGCTGCTGCATGTAGAAAAATTTAGAACCTTGAATTTAATGCTCAACAGACAAGCAGAGGAAGAATTTATTCTCACACATTTTATATAAATAATCACTTAAATCTGTACATGTTAAGTACAAAATATGTGTTAGCATAACAAAGTATCCGGTTCATATGAATGTGATTCTCGCCTCCCTCATTGAAAGAGAAGAAATTCTTTAAAAAAAAAAAAAAAAAAAAAAGTAGTAGTATAAAACAAAGCAACTGCTTGAGGAATTAAATAACTAAACAAACAAGTGCAGCATATTTACTCAAAACAAATACTTGAATGTCTACAGGAATTTTATATCTAGAAGCCCTACAGAATTCTAGTAACAAAGAAGAAAGTTTAAAAAGGTAAATAAACACCTAAGGAAGTGGCTCATCTACAGAAGGATCCAATGAAAGAAGGCATGGCCCTTCACTTCAGCTTGGAAACGCTCCAGTTCCTCATCTCTAATTCTAGTTGTCAACCTGTCAACCACACTGTGTTCTTCAGTGCTTCCAGGGAAACCAAGACCCCCAAAGGCTCACAAACTCCCCTTTGAATTTCTGCCTGTTTCCCCTGTGTTCGGTGCCACCTCTTCCTCACCACAGCCGGATCTCCAAGCTGACACCCCAAAGGTGTGAGGAAAGGACCAAGCAGCCAAGGCTTGGAGGAGAGACAGTGACAGAGAGCCAAAAAGGCTTCTCCTTTCTCAGCCACAGGGCATTCCAACTCACAGCTATTGAGACTTGGTTTGTCTTGAATTATAAAACTTTCTTTGGGATGGAAGGATGCAAAGGGCACTGTGAAGGGTGTGTGTGTGCAGGGGAAAGACTTGCAAAAACACAGTGGTGAAGCTGAAAAGGAAAGAAGTGCAGAGTTTTTTTAAGAGATACAGATTTGACAAATGAGTCAAACCCCACAACTTCCTACTGTAATAGATCTTAGACATTTTAACAGCATAGCCCTACAACAGAAAGTGTTCTTCTAAAATCAACATAATGAAAACTCTGGACAAGACTTCGTATTTCATTTGCTATAACTCCATTGATTCAATGTGATTAAACTTAATATACAGTACTGAAATGAAGATAAAAATCAAGCCTACCCACGTATTGGAGCAGGAGACAGACAAAAACAGTCAAAGTTAATATACAAAGTTCTCAAGACAGGAAAAGGATTAATGCTATAGCTTATCAGAAATTTTTCCTCCACACATTAGTACTTCACACCCTCGGAAAAGCAAAAGGGCCTGAACAGGCAACAAACATTATGAATGCCTCTGGGAGCTGGAGCTTCCAAAGGACCAAGAGACCACAACAAATTAACACCATTTAGAGGAACTGAGGAGAGGACCAGACAGAGCAAGTAACAGAAGTATCTAACAGATACACTTCTATTATTGGTTCACAAATCCTCCTTCCTAATATCAGGTTACGAACTGCGTAGCTCAAAGAACGCTCAAAATTTTAACCAATAAAATCCAAAGAGAAACTTTAAAAAATAAGAACTGTTGAATAATGATGATTTATTTGTTTGGGTTTTTTGTTTTAAACTAGGAACCCCTGTAATACTGGCAATGATGAATTTATACAGACTGTACAGCCAGACATTTAAAAAGTGTTGAGCCCTTGAGTAAAAGGTACATGATAAACTTCAATGCTTAAAAAATAATCATAATAGTTAGAATCCATGACAGCTTTTTTCAAAATATTATACTTTGATTGTAAAGTTGAAGAAGAATTTTCTATCATATAATTTATGATGTCAGTCAAAAAAACCCAAGCTAGAGTTAGGAAGAATTTTCTCTTTTACAGCATCACATTACAATACATGTACACACTACTGATATTTTATGACCAATACTAAAGCATTTACCCTTTGTCACTATCAAAAATAAGGCAATTACTGTACCTACCCCTTCAGCCTGTTCTGCTGCAGAGTTGTCTGGTATAGCTTGGAAGGTTAAAAGTATTTTCTAAGATATTTTTAACTTGAACTGCACAATGGATGCACCTCAAAAAGACTACTTGGTAAACATTTTCCAAAAGGTATTCCTAGATTCCAAGAATAAAAAAAAAAGGTGAAGAGTTAAAAGTGTGTTAAAAGCTTAAGACTTGTTTAAAAATTAAAATCAGTAGTGATGCACAGGAGATGCTAACCAAATACTTGATCAGAATTGTTCTTTAAGAAATCTGGCTCCCTTTTTAAGTAACATTTTTTGAGTCAAGTTTCTTTTTCAATTTAACAATTTCCCTAAAGCTTCTTTCCCTATTTAGGCAGTACTACCTAACAAATGGCTTCAATGTCCTTTTCCTCCCTTGAATAGCCATGCGTATTTTTCCAGAAACATGAAAAGTAGGAATGCAATTGCATTTGTGCTGATGCTAAATGTTAATAGATTTGCCTAAATGTCTGCTAATAGCACCCCTAGAATTAGCTAGACTAGTAGTGCATGCCTAATGTGTTGTTTTTGTTGTTGCTGCCTTAGCTGTTTTCTCCTTTTTTCTCAGTAACAAAAAGAAAGGCGTTGTTAGTAAAATGTTTCTATATATCTGCAGTCTGTGCAGCAGGCATGCCACCAGCATCATGCAGCACTGACATAGCATCATAGGATTATAAATCCCAACATTCTACTGTTTCCTTACATAAAACATGAAAAGTTTAATGCTTTTTTTAAATTAAACATGAAGCCTTGACTTTGCCAGTCAAAATATGTCCTTGTATCACCTCTGCTAATTCCTTCAGGTCAATTCTTTTGTTAGAGAACTCAGCTCCATGCAGTCAGAGGATGATGCTCTTTTATTATCATGTTCTTTCAGAACGTTGTGGTGAGCAAAGCCTTTGAAAAATATTTTCTACAGGCCAAAACATTTAATAAACATGCTTTACACTCCCAGAGCTCCAGTTTGCATAGAATCACAAAGCAATTTACAAATGTCAAAGATTTTTAAAATAAAGTTTTAAGTGGCTTCACTGAACATTTTTTTTTTTTTTGGTGAAAATCAGGTAACGCTGATTTAAAACACTGATAAAAAAATCTGGTTTACCAATTTGTGTTTGCAGTAGCTGTACAAATGCAACATGTTATCAAAGTCTTCTACTGTTTCAAAATACAATAAGCGTAAAAATATTTTGGAAGACAACACCTTTCCTTTTAATAAGGTCTGCTAATTTCTAGCTGTCAGTTGACTAAGCCAACTTTACTATTATTGTAGTGCAGGACAGATACTTAGTCCCTTCTATTTCTGTTAAAAGCACACTGAAAAGGCTGTATTCTAACTTCAGCCTGCAGATAGTCACTGTAGACAGAATATTTACTACTAACGGAAAAAACACACTGAAGAGAAAAGAAGTCAATAGTTCCTCTAGGTCTGAGAAACTAACTTTCAAATCTCTAACTGGAAATTCTGGTCCTGATTCTAACAGTGATAACATGCAAAAAACCTCCAAAACTACAAGTATTTTCATCTCTGCCAATGGAAACACACCACTGTAAAGGGTATGAAAAATAAGAATCAAGGCTCTGATTATATTACCTTTCAGAAAATTTGTTAGCATGTTATTAGCAAAATGTTTATTTGTTAATTATAATTTTAATTAAGATACAACAATAAATTATCTTTGCAACATTTCTGCAGCTATTTACAACCCCTGAGACTTAGGTATCTCATTCTGTATCTGTAAGGCTGACTGAAGTAAATTGAAGTTATAGCACAGTGACTGCACTTTGCTCACCCAAAATTCCTCCTGCAGCTTGAAAGGAGGAACGCAGTGTTCCTCCAGATGCCTCTGCAAACCACCACAGCATAAACTCAACAACCGCTACTCCTATGAAGAATTCCTCAAACCTAGTTTTTGAGAAGGAAAATTCTGATTTTTTTTTTTTTTTTAAACTGATTGCCACACTGTTTGCATGATCCAGAATCTTGCTAATGCCAGTCAAAATTAAAGAGAGATGGCATGACTGGGAAAGAAAGACCTCCATGTAGTGGGTCCATTTGCTACATGACTTTGGTGCCACCCATTTCTCTCATCTCAAAAGCTTATGATTAAGCTTTAAAATAAGCTTCTGTTAAAGGATATAATGTGCAGCTTTTCTGCACAATAAATAATATTGTGCCTGTACCAATAGGGCAGGAATGTCTACAGAATCCAGGTGTAGGAAGATTCTTCCAGGGTGGACTGCCATGAAACACGGCTCAGCTATGAGCCATACATTCATGGTATGTAACTTCTGACTTAAGTTTGGTAGCACTGCTGTCAGATCTATCACAGAAAAATATATCCATTTGATTTCACATTAATTTAAAGAATATCAGACCACTATGGACAGTGGGGTATGTGATAAAGGAGCATATCAAATAGAAAACACACCCCAAATGTCAACACATTCTAGGTTCAGTAGGATATTCAGGAGCCACCCGCTCCAAGTCTCAGTAATACCTATTTTCAGAATTCTGCAGGTCAGGGGCATTTTTCCAATGACAATCACCAAGCAGAAAAAAATAAATCTATCCACTATACACACTGCCATGATTTGAAAAGTAAGGTAAGCCAGGTTCAAAAGCAGTGGTTTTACTGCCTGAAAGCAACAGAGCTTGACACGCCCTTTGAAGAAACACGTACATTAAATTTTATTTTTCAGTGACAAGCATATACACGAGGCACAACTTGCATCATGGTTCCTACCCAAAATGGCAGTGAGTTCCTTAACATGGGACAGCAGGGGTTCCCTCTGCATCCCAAGTTCAACCCAGAATAGTCCTATCATCCTATAAATACGTTACTTCAGTTGAAAGAATAATGCTGAGTTAGTTTCATAGGTATTCCACTATGACTGTACCAGGAAAACAGCATTTTATTAATTGCTTTTCTTCTTTTTCTCTGCCCGCCTCCCTTTCTTAATTGAAAAGAAAGAAGACCCACATGGATACCTTTCCATATCACACCTATGCATACCACCTTCTTTTCCAGGAGCCAGAAAACACAAAGAAATGCATAACATGAATATTTGAAAGGCAAGTATGTGTCAGATGATGAAAGCTATGTGGCAATTCAAAGTCAAATACGTAAGGTCTGTTTTCTGTGGTTCAAAATAGCAATACAATAACCCTAACACAACTATATTACAACAGTTGCTTTTTTTTACTATTGTTTCCATAGTATTTGTACTTTTCTCGTTACCAATTATCTCGTTATCAATTATCTGGATTTTTATGGTCAAAATGTAACAAGGCCAATATATAACTGTCAGAGGACCTGCAAACAGAAACAGGTTTTATAAACAAACCCAACAATTATTCGGTTTCACACCATTGATGAGGTCATTGCTCTGCTGACACAAGCAGTACTTTCTCATGCTGTGCATGTGTCTTTAAAAAATTACCAAGGAATAGGGGGGTGTGTGTGTAAAATAACAATTAAACTCTTTAGACTACATTCACATACCATTTCCACACCATTACTAAAAAATTAGTTACTATGAGAAAGAAGTACTGATTTTGTTCTTTAGTAGCAGCTCTTGGAAATAAATGGGTATAAAGAAACTGTGTAGTATTATTCAAAAGCGTGAAGTAGATCTACCTGACAAGGTTTTGTAATTTTCCAACCAACTTTACTCAGAAAGGAGAATTGCTCTTCTTCCCCTCTTTAAAAAAGAAAAATAGTTTTCCTCTCTTCAGCCAAAGTATTGCAGCAGAAAGGCACTTTAGTTTAAAAGATACTGAAGCTGTTTCCATTCTTTTGCTTCAAGAAGTCTTTCAAGCGTTGCTATTTCTGTATCCCTCTGGTAAGTATATTTTGCTGCCTTAGTTTTCCATAAAAAGGACAAGACTAGGTCAAGGTTGCAAAACAACCTTGTGGCATAATGAAGAGAAAATGTGACTGGTCCTATCTTTCTAATGCTGTGTTGCTTATTAACATCTTATATTTTTCTAATAATATGTTGGTACTAACGTCACACTACATTCGTAATAACAACTTTTGCTTCATAAATATATATATACACACACAATAGAAAAAATAACTAAAAAATAGCCCAGTACAAATATGTTTTCCTACAGGAACAGCGATTGACAGCAAATAACTGTTAACTTATTACCTCAAATTTTCAGAGACTGTATTTAACATAATTTTTTCTGCAGCCATGTTATTAAATTTCATTACACAGCTGAGCAAAATCTTGCATTTGCAATGTCTTACACTCAAAAAGTTATAATAAAAAGGTATAATAAAATCAAGCATGTTCAAAGCTATAAACCAGGGAAAGATACAGTCACGGCCACACAAAGCTTACACTGAGAAGATGGCACGGAGAACCAGATACTGTACTGGATGTACTCTAAGGTATTACAGCCTTGTAGCTCCTTCCTATTTTTTCCATATTAAGGAGCAGCACAAGAGGTGAGACTACTTGATTTGAATATCAGCTCTATTACATAATTAGCATATATGGCAAGAATTTTGGGAACATGTAAAACCATACTGAAATAAAGGCAGCTAAAGCTTCCCTATCCTTCCTACATCTTGAAGCAGTTCAAAAGCAACTCAAAGCTAAAGCAAAAGCTTTAGTGGGTTCCAAGATGCAGTAATCTGTGGCATCTAAAATGCAGTCTTTGTACCATTTGAGACTTACACTATCATCATTGTGCTTTCTACCTGCACAGAAGGCTCTAATTTTCCTTGACATTTAGCAGTCAACCTCATCCTAGTCAGATGGTCAGAAGTACAGTCTTCATACTGTGTTCTTCCAAACTGTGCAAGCAATTTCAAGCCACAAGATTCCATGACACAAACTGCAATTCTCTACCTGGTTACATGCTTTGCTTGCCTCACAGAGTTTTGCAGAGCTGCTCTCCCTTTCGTATGATACTTTATTAACTACTCTATCCCCTGACATTGCAGTGTACTGCTGATGACTTTCCCTCACCAAGTTTCCAAGATACCTATTGACAACATCAAACAAAAGGACAATAAGAGGCCACTGTTTCTGATTTTTATTACAAGACGTAACCTCGTATTTCTAGCATAAACTGATTCCTGTAATGCAGATCCAAAATGCTTTAAACTAGTCACAGACTAGGTGAGGTAGGAGATTCAGGTTCATTAACATCTTGGCTACCTCTCCCACCTTAAAAAAAAAAAAAAAGAAAAAGAAAAAGAAAAAAATCACCTTATTCTGCTCATGTTTTTAAACTAGATCTTGAATATAATTTACTGTGCTGTACATTGATAGCACAGAAGATTTGCACAGATAAGCACTATTAGTTTTCCATCTCTCTTAAGGTGAAACCATGATAAAGACCAAAAGAATCTCCTGGTTGCCACAGCCCCTATTATGACCTGAAACTGTAATTCAGAAAATTGCACCTCTGGTAACAAGGAGGACATCCCTAACTTTAATTTGAGAGGCAGGCTTACTGTTTGCTGGGATCCAGAAGGAACTAGCTCTGAAGCCTTTTAGCTCCTGTGCTCCAGTCACACTCTGCACAGGCGGTCCTTGCCAGGTCTGGCCTTCTATGACTCACCTGCAAAGCCTTTACATCAAGCCAGTTTCTGTATCTGTTTACATAGAGGCTGATACTGTAATTTCAAAAAAGTGTTCTCAGTGTAGGTCTCTAAGATTTACACAGAAATACTACACTCTTCCTCTTGATCTCACTATTAATGTATATGTACCTTTGCTATTTGGGCTACATGTTTCTTATCCATGCCATTTCTGTCTTCACGCTGTAAACTTCTTTAATTCTTTTAACAGAAAATAGTTTATCATTGAATGCCTGGAGGAATGAATTCTGATTGATGTGTGCTTTCCTGAAGAGCTGCTGTCTGCCAGACATCTGACCTGCGTGCCTACATCCACTACTCACATAGAGGAGAGGAACTTGTAAACGTGGCACTCAGCATAATTTTGCTTCTAGGGACTTACTATCTTCTTTTGCATTCTTCTCAGTTTATGTCCAAGAACATTTACTACCTCCATATTGCAATCTCTCTCTACCAACTCAAATTTAGTCTCAAAATTTTACTTACATGTCCAGTTTCACATGCACTATAAATTTCTAGCTCAAATACAATTAAAAAAAAAAAAAAGAAAAAACTTTATTTTTGAATAGGACTAGTATCGCCTTCCCTGAACAGTTCACAGCTTGCTTCTGTATGTGTACACCTTTGGCCATAACATCGTAGCCTGTGTGAAAGTGTGGGACTAAGATACGTAACCTATACTAGAGTCCTGCAGGCCCAGGAAGGTACAGAACAACTGCATTGTTATGCTTGCAGTTGGCTATACACCGGTATTTTAAAATTAGGGATTATTTTTATTTCCCATTTAACTGCTAATTAAATAAAGTTTACTGTTCTAGGGTTAAAATTTAATAATTAGGATCTTGTTTCATTTTAGTACTAACAAAATCCTATTTGGGACTATTTATAACTGCAGTTCAAAAAAATGCTATTACTCTGCTTCACGGAAAACTCGTGTATTTTGGCAGAAAATGGAAGTCATTTCTTCCGCTGTATCTTAATAACTTGCAACAATTGTTTGTTGCTTTTTTTTTTTAAACAATCCTTCACTCTGTTCTTCCATTTTTCTTCTCTTCTGCACCCACAGAAACCAAGTTATTCCTCACGTTTGGAATGTCTTGTTTATGCTGTTCATACATTTGTCTGTCTGGTAGATGCAAAGGGAGACTGTCTAGTTTGCAGACGCTTTAGTGTGCGTAACTCACGCTGTACGCTGCTGAACAGCGCTGAGATAAAAAAAACCCTTGCACCTTTATAAAATAAAAATGTCACATACAGAGAGGACACATCTGTTCAAGAGGAAAATGTTTTATCTTAAACCTTTGCATCTGACTGCTACTGCCAAACATTAACACAACTGTTAAAAAAATCAAACCCAAACATCAAAATCAAAGAAATGGAGAAACAAATAAAACAACTCCTTCAAACATTCTGCTATGAAATTGAAAATCAATTATATATGCTCCTAGGTAGTTTGAGAACTGGTCTTCTTCCCTGCTATGCCTATGTCTAACATAGCCCACAAGCCCACCAAGGCACGGATCAGCCACTGAAAAGCACTTAATACAGTATACGTGACAAATAGGTAATACAACAAGGTCATAAGGTGAAAATAAGACATAGCTAGGAACACTAACATGAATTTTGTACCTTTGTTGCCTTTATGAAGAAGAAGTGATGAAAAAATGTCACGTCAAGATGGAAGTTGTGTGAATATTGGCACCTTTCAGGAGTAATGTTTAAGTTAAATAAATAATAATTTTAAAACCAGTATTTACCCTAATTCCTATCCCTTAGCTCTTGACTGAGGAACCGCAATCGTTCCATGATTCACTGAAGCCTTTCTGAGATACTTCACAAATATACTTTATTCCCCACCTGCCTTCTCCTTCAAGCATCTATCTTCATAATGTTTTTCTCAGCATAAATTGTATGCTGATACTGCTCTCCACAACAGCCATCAGCTCTTCATTGAATCAACAAGTAAACCAATACATACTTAGTTTAGGAAGGTTCAAAATGCTCTTCAAAACCCGAGGAAGTAAGATTTCTGGATGTCTTTTGTATGCGCTATCACACATGTAGAAGGTAACATACTTTAGAAAAGTAAGTGTGAATTTTCCATTAGCATTCTGTCATTCAGAATAGTGTGAAGATGCAAGAAAAATAAGGAGAAGCAGAAAGCAATCAACTGATTTCATCAACTGACCTACAATATACAATCCAAACCCAAATGTAGAGTCACAGAGTGACTAAATGTTACAATAAATGTTAATCATTATGCATTGCTTCAAAAGTCTAATACAGGTAAACCATGCTTTTCTTAGAGAACATCATAGATAGACACACATATATAAGCATATTGAATGTATATATGTACATTATATACCCCATGTTTAATATACGAAACGCATTTATATACGTATTTGAAACATACTGTGTATTGTATATAATAATGCTGCATATACACTGTATAGATAAATACATATACACATTTTAAATAAGAAGCACAAATGGATATTTAATTGTAAAACAGCCATTATTTATTTTGGTCAAAACCTGCATTTCCTCATAGCTATTTGTGTCTTCTGCTGGAGAGTGCACAGGTATAGAAGAACTTAGGGCATCTCAAATGAAAACAGCAGGTGAGAAATTGAAAACAAATAAAATAAGAGGTTCCCTGCAGTACCTACAGTAAGTGGTAGAATTCCTTTCTAAAAGATATCGCAAATGTCAGAGTTAACCTGAGGTCAAAAAGTGACTAGACAAAAAACCCAAACACCTCAGTGGCCAGTAAATATAAGAAGACTAATCCTAGATGATCAAAGGTAAAAATGTAAGCCACTCTTTTTATGATACATGTGGGGAAAAAGCTCTCCAGTTATATGTAAAGCTGTTCCAGTTGTAAGAGCCACCTTTAGCTGGATGGTAGAATCTGTTTTTTTCTCAGGAACTTACTGCTAATTTTTTCTCACTCTCTCCCCACATGCATATACATTTCTTTTTCTAGGCGGTAAATAGAGTAATAATTCTTTCTGTTTAAACTCTGGAATTGGTAGATTTTTCCACCTATGCTTATCACAGTTTTTTTAACTACATGAAACAGTAGAACTAGGCCTAACAGTAACAAATTTCTCACGTTATACTTGCAGTAGTCAATGGTTGCCTATGGAAGTACATATTCTTAGATCCTTCTTCAAAAACTATAAAGCACTCCACAAAAGGCCATTGAGAGCCTTGTATATCCTATTCAGAAACACTTTGTGGGCTGGTGCTGAGTGCCATCACCGTCAAGTCTCCACATGCATTGTGCCATTAGTGACCATGATTAATACATATAGGCAGATGTAGGGAGAAAATTTTGTCTTTAGACTGCCAGACAAGTATCTTAATCTTTGGACATCATACGCTCTTTGTTTTACTGTACTAGATAGAAATCAAGTTTTTAAAAAAAAGGCAAAAAAGAAGGTTTAAAATAGAAAATAAATGATCACTATCAGTCTCATTTGTCTTTAGATACTTTCAAAGCTTTACTTTTAAATTAAAAAAAAAAAAATTCTTATTTTGATAAAGCACAAAAAAAAGGCTAAAGGCAAAAAAACCCCCAAGAAGACAAAGAAGGAAAAGAACTAAGAGTTCAGTTCTTCGGAGTTCAAGATGAGTTTTTTCCTTCTTATTTATTAAATTAATGAGCAACTGTAGCCTTCAGTTATATTAATCGACTATACAAGCACTTGTTAAACTTTTGGAATGTATTTAAATTATATTTAAATATTTCAGTGAACAAGGGCAACTGATCAAAACATAACAGAAACTACAGGCAATTTGAAGAAGTGCTTATAGGTGCAGAGATGACAAATTGTTAATCACAGAATGAAACCAATACAATGGCATTTCATCTATTATGGAGACTAATGGTTTCATAACAAAAATATGCTACGGAATGCTGGAGAACTGGACTATGAACCTAAAAAACCCCCAAAATTAATTTCATAATTTCAATTACCTTTTGATTTACAGTGTTTTCCATTAGATCATTTCTTTCTCTTTTCAATCTCTGGAGTTAAGGCCTACCATACAATGGTGACATCACTCATGTAAACCTTAAAGCAAGAGTAACACCACGAAAATATATTACTGTGTTTCAGGTAATAAATAGATGGCACTGGACAGAATAATCTTTACCCAACTGATCAATAACTGTGTTTTATCAAATTCTGCTATCAGTTCAGCAAACTCAGTAAACACCAAAGTAATCAGACTTATCTAATGTTCAGTCTGAGACTAAACAATTTCAAATGAACACATGCATGTCCGTGTATTTTAAAAACTTGTTTTTTTTTAAAAAAAACCAAAACCCACAACAAAATACAACTACTATGAAAAGTATTTTGAACTTTCCTAGGGCATCAACAATTTGCAGTTTATCTGCTGGCCTCTAGCTATTACATAATGGGTAATTTGATGCTGAAACTTCTAGTGACTTAGAAAAATAGTCTACATGCTAATTGCTTTTATGAGTCCCTTAATGTAATCTGGGGACAGAAAGGATTTTGGACTCTCTAAATAATAACATTACCGGCAGCAAGCTTAATTTCTTTCCCTTTTTCCTTCCTGACATTTTCCTCTTCTCTGTACACCGTATGTGTGTACATATATATATATATATATTTATTACCTCACTATTACATTTTCTATTGGCCACTGACCATTTTCAATGCACTGTTCTGTATATTCAGTGTTATCTCTTTCTAGTAAAAATTGTCCTTTCTTGTTTAGCAATCTCTTTTTTTTAATGAAATTATAATTGAAAAAGGGATATCTGCTTTCCTTTCTCCTTCCAAATCCTGCCAGCAATCTTTGACCTTTGACTTACCTACAGACATGGAACCATGAGCAATCTCATCTAGCTCTCAACAGGCTGACACTGCTGAATTTTTTGGTAACAAAGCCACACACAGATTGCTAAAGGCTTGCATCAGAAAGTTGCTTATGAACACCCCAAAAATGAGGTGAATGTCTATTATTGAATTGTCAAAAGCAGAATGTTTGTGTTTGACAAAATAGAAAATAAAAAACCCACTGAAAAATGAAAAAACCCCACAATATTCAAAATTAGAAGATGAATACACAAACACAGGAATTTCCAGAACGCTACATCAACACTCTATCTTGTGCTCAACAACACGTATGTCTGGAAAAAAAGTATAGCAATAGGATAAATATATACTAGGCTTCCCCCCAAATTTGAACCACTCTCTACCAACATAAGCCTCTTGAAGGAGTAAGACAGAATTTTGTAGTCAGAAGGGACAAAAAAAGGCACAGCAATAGAAAGAATTTAAAAATCACTCACATCGCTTAGAGAGAAGAGTAAATCATGAAAATTCATATACTTGATGCTACAAGAATGTAACCTTTTTCAGATGCTCTTTACTCTGCCCCCTCCCCCCCAATAAACAGAAGAATTTCAGTTTAAAATTGTTATCACAATCATTCACATGTATCAATTACAGGATAATCCAGAAAGTTCACAAGTTCCCATAAATGTATGATCTCCTTTAATCACCTACTGTAATAACAATGCTAATGAATGGCCAGAGTGCAGGGTACAAGAGACAGAAGTTTCAGAGCAGATCAGCCAAAACACTGGAACTCATCAGCACAAGACAGAAGAAAAACACTCATTAATAAAAAGAAATCACAGTAACTGTAAAAGTGTTCTTTTCCCCTGTATTGTTGTGCTTTTGAGGATATAACACACAATAAATTATGCATTTCTTCTGAAACCTGTACATTCTCCAGTTATTCAAGTATAGAATCACCACTCTGAAAGCCCTACACAAACCTGAATATCTTAACTGCTAAATTTATCATCTCTTCTTAAAGAATTCTTTTTAATCGCAGAATTCTTGAAGAGAAGAAAATCTATGAAGATGCAGTCTGTGCTACCGTGAAAAACAGGCTTCTTGGTTGTTAAAGTCTTAGTTCTCAGAAAAACCTACAAAACTAGAAACTAAAGAGTCCAGTTGAAAGTGGTACCTGGATTCTCCTCAGAGAAAGTTTAGAAGACAAGAAGAAAGGAAAAAAAAAAAACCAACCAACCTGTTCATGCACAATTCCTGACTCAAGTCCAGCACTTATTGGAATGATGAAACTTTAGAACTTCAGTCTCACCAGTGTTTATTCCGTCCCGTCCCAAAATGGTTTAGCCACTGCACAGACTAACCTCTACCAAAACATGTCATGAGAAGTAGCATTACCAGCCTAAGGACTTTTTAGAAAGAGGTGGAAATAAGTGCTGTGCTTGGAGAGTGTAAGGGGGAATGACTAATCAACACAGATCTTCAATTTAAGAGGAGATGCAGGATGGCAGATGTTGGTTGGCATGAGGAAGAACACTTTTGCCCTCAAGAACTGTACAAATGGAGGAGGTAGCCTGAACTCCGGTTCCTGCCCCAGAACTGCAGACATGATAGTCCTCTTGCTTTTTGCCTTTTAAAAATTAAATTTAGTTTCATTTTCTTATTATTTCCTGCTCATGATCCTACCACCACTTAGGTACACCTCTGATCTAGTAAAATAGTCTTGTTATTACAGAGATATTTAAGTAACACCACCACAAACAGAAAGAGCAGATTACCAACATATGTAATTGTCCAAAGCAGGCAGACAGAACTTTTGTCCAAAAGCGGTTATCAAAATTTAGAGTACAATATCTTACTGCATGACACACACTACTGGTGAGCTGCAATCAGGCTGTGTGCAAGTTAGTAAGAATTACAAGAAAGATTTATAATTAAACTAATCAAAATCTTACAGGCAGTATAATAAGTACTTCTGCATTTTTAATGTGGCATGCTGATTCTTAAATTTTAAGAACTACTGCTCTATGTGATACAAGCACCCTATTGGGCTGCATCAAATGAATGTCTACAATTCCTTGACACAGATCTGGATGTCAGACTATAGAGACCGATGTGTATTGCAGAATGAAAAATTGACCTTTGTGAAACGAATTTAAGGGCTCTAAGAATGTATTCATATGCAGAGTCCTTTGAAACTGCACTAATGCATGCACTTACCCTCCAGTGCTTCTCAACACCTTTTTTTTCTGAACATACAAACAAAAAAGCCCCACACCCAACAGATTGAAGAGTTCCCACAAAATTTCTATCAAAATAATTTCTGAAAACAAACAAACAAACAAACAACAACAGCAAACCAAAATACAACCCAAACTACCACAAACTTCTTTTTCTAGCTTCATGATAGGATATCACATCAATCTGCTTACTCTTGTAGGGTTACATATACATTCTATAACCTGCCCAACACAAACTAAATAATTTCATATTGTTATAGTTGTAGCTCTACAATTTTGACTTAATTTCGTGGAATTAAGATGTTTTATCCATTTTAATGTGTACCTGACCTCAGACTGTGACATGTAAATTATTTAAAATTTAGTATTATCTTCTAAGACAGTGCTTCAAAGTAGTCATGATACACTCCCTGGTGTGCACAGAATTCAATGGCACATACACAAAAATTAAACTTTTCTACAAACCATACTCAAGTATTTTTTAATTACCTTAGATCTAAAAGCTACACTCCCTCTTCACACAGAAGCATCACTGACTTTGCTTTATCAAACAAGCCTGGGAATAGAGTGGGAAAGAAGGCTGTGCCAACTCTATTGAGGTCAAGTGGATTGAAGTCTGCTTGTGCTATCTGAATCACACATTGGCAGATGAAAAGACGTGCCTTTTACCATCTGTAAATTTTAATGTGCCAGATTTTGGCTGCCATGCGACCTAAAGTATTTACTTCACTGAGGTACACAGAAAGAGAAAAGGACACGAGAAGTTTTTATCTAGATTTAGCTGACAGCACTAGATAAGATCAGTTTATGCCCCAGTTTCTGTTTAAACTTAAGCACTGAAGTAAATTTCTCATCCATATAGAGATATTCCGATGAGAAAACCATACTGATTGTCTCTTGACGTCTCTATGGCTTCCTTTGTGCCTTTTAAAAGAAAACAAATATCTGGATTTTTACAATGGCCTTGAAAATGCTATTTTACTAAAACTGAAGGTACATACAAATGTCTGATCCTTTCAGGGCTTGTAGTCTCAAAAGACCATTGCATATGCAAATAGCTGTGGTTGTTACTGAGGAAACAGAAACAATGAGAAGAATAAGAATGGCACTGGGTGAGGAGAAGAAACAAGTTAAGTGACAGAAATTATCCTCCCTGCAGCTCCAAAGCTGGAATCTAGTTTGGTTTTGCAATAATAAGTCATGTGGTAGACTGAGGATAACTTCAATCAGTTCTATAAACCTCACAGTCTCTTTTATATGATCATGATTTATGCTTTGTCCAGAAATAGTACACAGTAGTGCAGCAAAATACTTGGCATATTAATACATTTGCCTCTTCGGTCTCCTCCTTTAGTTTTTAATCTCCTTCATGTTAACCCCTCATTTCTCCAAAATCGGCATTGAATAAACTGGTATTATAGTTTCCCTCTATATGTCAATGATTTTAAAGTAATTTTTCTTTCTTTTTTTTTTTTGTTTTTTTTGTCAATCAGATGTCTACTGAAGCCAGAAAGATACAACAGAATTTACACTTTTGCATTGGTGCTTTTCTCTTGGCGCTAGCACAAATGAGGTGCTAGTTTGAAACTGAATAAAAACTCCTACAATTTGAGTGAAAAAGTACAGAAAAGGCAGATGTGGAGACACACTGTCTCTCTTACTGCCTTCATTTCTGTTTGACCACTCTTTTGTAAGTTTTCCTTGTTTTCACATTTAGCTTCAAAAGCCATAACCTTCTATCTGGAGAATTTACATTAAGTAGCATGAAGGATGTGTATTTTAAGCAAAATGTGAGAGAATTAGAGAAATTCTGCAGATTAGATGAAATTTTCATCAGCTGTACTCTAAAATGGCGGAAATTGCTTCACAGATATATCAGAAGCAAAATCCACCGTTTCTCGAACAGAAGGAGGAGAATCAACAAAGCATGTCACAGATATACTGCAGTTATTGTGGAAAAGCCTTCAAGCAAATGCAAATCTGGCAGAATGCAACTATCTAGATATAGGAAAGAAAGAACAAAACCCGATACACACAGATTTAAAATCATGCTTTTCATCTAGCTGAAGTCACTTTAATACCTACAAAAGCAAAATTCCAAACTGTAAGGCTTTTTGTTCATTCTGTTCTCTGAGCATGTGATGCTGTAAGCACCATCAAAAATACCAAACATCTAAAAACTTTAAGAAAGTCCAAAACCTTCCAAAACTAGGAAGATTTGAATTGTGAGCACTGTGGCTACAAAAAAGCACAAGACCACTTCCCACAAGACCACCCCCCCTGATGACATCAACTTTTCTGTTCCTAAAAATGTTTTGATGTGGCTAGTGATGTTTACTATGAAGACAGTGAAAGCACAGGTGCAAACTCAGCCTTCAAAGCCTCTGCTGCAGCTCTCCTGGACCACTGCCATCCACTTCAGCCACTCAGACCTATTCACTTTCGTTGGTTCCAGAGACAATGACAAAGAACAACTGTCATTCGTGCACAGAATGTGGGAATTTGCAAATGACTTTTGCGTGTCAGAAATCCAAATATTTTAAAAGATGCAAACACATAAGCAGCAGTATCTCGCTGTACCGCACACAATTTAACCTGTTCGCAGATCTTCCCTAGCAGTGACCACTACAATGCACTCTCGCAAGTCCACTGTGGTAGAAGGAATGGACTAAACATCCCAGCTCTGATTTCTCTGATTTTCAATTAAACTTCCTTTCCCATTGGAACATGGATCACCTGCTCCACCATGCATACTTCTGTGTTATTAATTTGTTAGCTTGCTCGAATCGCAGTTGAAAACCTTTCAGCCTTGGTTTGCAGCAATAAATTCAACTGACAGCTGAAATTTGGAACGCTCACTTAATATTGATTCTGAATGTAATAACAAGAGACATGACCTTTTGGAGGGTGTAAAATATGGCTGCCACAACATCTGTGCCACATTTCTTGCTGTTTAGTAATATGCTGTAACAGCATGGAGCTGGCATTGAAGTTAAGCTTTATTATCAAGCAGATCACTCCATCTCTCTGGCTTCATTATAAACCCCCCCAACAAAACCTTACTTCTCAACCCACCCCTAAAATGCCTCCCAAATCTAGTACTTGTGCATACATCACTGTTTCTAAGACCTAATTTATCCTGCAGTAAGCAAACAGATATTGGACTACTAAAAGAGAACCCCTCTGCCAGACATGGCGAGTCCAGCAGATTGAAAATCAGTACATGTCTTTAGTAAGGAAGAAGAGATTTTACACCAAGAATCCTAACCAAACTTCCATCAAGTTATACTGTTTAGCATTTTTTTCCTACATATGAGAAAATATGTTTACATCTTCCATTCCGACAAAATAAGAACACATTAATACCATTTTTGTGTGCTCTCACACCACTAACACCATTTTAATTTAGCGTTACCCCAGGATACTTTGAACTCATTTTGCTGGGCTGGATACATGTTGGTTCCTTTCAGTAATTTCCTTTGAAGTGCTGGTATCTTTAAAGCATAGTCTAAGTAGACAGGATATCAATTTCTACAGTCTTTAAAATCCAATTTAAATAATTTCAAATTATCCAAGCAGTCTAACCAAGTTTCAAAAACAAAATTCTGCTACAGAAAACAACCCCCCCAATATGTCTTATAAGGAGCATTTTAAATATCTCCTGGCTTTTTTCTCTTGGCATAACAAGTAAACTGAAACAATGAATCCATGTATTCTTATGAACAACACCTCTTTCTTCTCTTGATGAACATTAAACACAATGAAGCAGACCTTTACCATGATGGTTTAATTTTGTGTTTTGCGATTTTTAGTTTCTACACAGCCAAACACTTGGCAGCAGCTAAAATTCTTAATGCTTTGAAACTTAGCGTTCAAGAGACATAGCTTACACTTAAATAAAGTTTATAAATTAAACACTTGTTGGCACTCTAACAAATAGGTATAATATAAAGAATATGAAAATATTTGCTTTTTAAAAATCTTAATAGATCATATACTGCAAGCTTTACTAATATATATACAGCTACATATATTTGTTAATGTATATACTGCTGTTGTGGCCTTGTGGCCAGTCCAGGTGTAAAGCGTATCAAGCAGACTTTTAATACCTCACAGGTACACACTGAGCACCAGAAAGCTGCTCTTTCAGCATATGTTTTGTATACAGTTATAAAGAACTGAAGTCTATAAAAATATACCATGTACATAAAAATATTACCTGCAACATAGCCTTGGGAGAGGGGCAACATATCCCCAATATGTAAATTTCAAAAGGCATTAACCATCAATGTACTGACACAGCCTAATTCACACACATTACATTTAATAAATATATGTATATTTGATTATTACTGAAGGCAGAATGTAATCTTTAATGATTACATTCTTAAAGATTACATGTAATCTTTAATGATTACTAGATACTCAGAATTTTAAATTCATTTAGATCTATTATATATGCATACTATCATCTAGCCATTTCATATATACGCTCTGAACATAATTTAATTTAAAGATCAGCCCCTGAACCAATCAACTCTCCCATTGTGCTACAACAGATGAAGCTGAGAATAACAAAACACAATGAAAGACTGCTTGGGCAAGGTGTGAGAGAGTGACTAAAAGAGTTGTTAATTTGTTTCAACTATAATGAAGTCCGGGATTCATTTGGAGGAGATGGAGAATACAATAAAAGAAAATACTTTAAAAGCTGTAAGTGACCTTTGAGTTCCCTCCAATCTCATAATTAGCTATTATCATAGAGGAATAAATCTCATGAAAGGTGAAAGTAGTAGAAAAAAAAACTCTATTGAAAGACACAGAGAACCCACGGGTTTGGTCTTTACCTAAGCCTCCGTGTTACATACAGCCTGCCCAGAAACGCCAGTAGTTCAATCTTTGCTGAAGTGTATTTGAAATCCACACACTTCAACTGCATGACAGTTGTTCTCTCGAAGAGCCCTATTTAGAAGTCCTACATGAAGGAATCAGTTGAAGATTCCGGGATAGCCATACACTTACTACTTTGGAAAAGATTTCTCGCTATACAGTTGTATTAGACTTGAGAGTTGTACAACCAGACTTTCCAGTTTTAAGTAGTACATACCAAAACCACTCCGGTAAGTCTCAATAGTTTCAAACAGGTCTTCTTTAGAGGCTTAAAACTACTGCTTCTGTGCACCACGAAACTAGCTGCCCTCCTTACTGAGATGTTGATGTGGCCCTGCTTGCACCCTTTGAGGCATCAGGAAAAGCAGAGGTAAACAACTAGGAATTGGATTACTTCTACATTCTCGGCTGAGACACAATTCAAAACTAATCTGATTATATGTATATTATGAGCCACTAAGAATCTTTTTGCAGCAATTACCAAGCTTCCACACACACAAAAAAAGGGCATTTTATTTAGCACTGGGCTAATCTATCAAGGGGTAAGCTTCAAAGGGAATGCTGGGAGAAAAAAACACCCAAACAAAAAGCCCCTGAAGTAGGTTCATAAAGCAGGGACATTTCTGTTTCATTGAACTGCAAAGAATTATTTCAGACTCTTAAACGCACTGACAGACTTTCAAATAAAATACAGTTTCTCTGTTGGACTTTCAAAGCTTTATTCCCAGTGATATAACTTCTGCAAGTTCTAAAAGGCTCCAGAGCAGCAGTTGGAAATGCTGTCATTGTTTCTGATAGCCATCTCAAACCCATGAGCTCCGGCTGGTCGGGGCGCAGGGAAGGCATGCTAACTAGCAGTGCTGACACCTGCCTTCAAAATTCATAGCCAAGATTATATGACAATTACATTCATGCTTTTTAACTGCAACTACGATTTGTCAGACAACCAAATATGAGCTGTATGTTTGTTGATAGATAAAACAAGGCTGAAAATGAAAAACTGATGTAATACAGTATAATGTTATACATGCATATATGCTTATGCACATCTGTAAAACTAGATATTTAACAAAGCTGCCAATGAATATATTAACATAGTTGTAGGAATAAAGCACGCAACATGGAATGAAACTCAAAAGTAACGGAGGAGGAGTTGTAAGTGGAGGAGCAATGCAAGAGGGAAAACCACAGGAGGCACTTTCCACGTTCCTGCTAAGAAGAGAGGGTAATTCACAGGTTTTCCTCAGGTGCCTGTTCACTACTGTGCAGAGTTCAGGCAACAACTGGGAAGAAAATCAAGTTCACCCAAATTTGTGACATGATCCTGATCATGAAGAAATAGTAGAAGAGCACACATGACAGGGAAAAGGACCACTGATTTACAGAAGAGAAACAAGGATGAGAAAGAGAGGGATTACCACTTGAGTACAGAGTACCAGCTTGAAGAGGTCACAAAATGATTGAGTTTGGGATTCTGAGAAAGCCTGGGAAGGTAAATAGCAAAAGTTTGGACTCTGAACTTGAGAGCAGGCTTTGGTGTAGTCAAGAAATTGCTCGACAGAACCTCCCGGGGCACAGTCATAAAGGCTATGCCAAGGACAGGTGGCACATGGTGAAGGGATGGATGCACAGGATCAGAGAGGGTTTGCCAAGCAAGAGTGCTGAAAAAACTGATTTATATTGTCATAAGATGATATTCACTCATGGAAAACCATTGCCACGGGGGCAAGCCCTTGCTAACATTACACTCATCTAAGAAAGGCAAGAAAAAGAACCCAGGGAATTACAGACTGATCAGTCTCACCTAGAATGATGCCTGGGAAGAATCTGAACTATTTCTCTTTGGAAATCTTTTCCACGAAAATCAGTGGCAAGAAGATAATTAGGAATAGTTAACCCAGATTTACCTGAGGGCAAATCACGCTTGACCAAAATAATGACATTCTACAATGAAATGATTGGCTATGGAGGTGAGGAGAAACCAACTGATGTTGCATTTAGCTTTCAGTGAACCTTTTGACACCCTCTCCCACAGCATTCTTAACTGAAGCTGAAGAAATATTGTTTGGACAAATTGACTTTTTGGTGAGCCAAAAACTGACTGAATTGCTGTGCTCAAAGGGCAAGAGTTAATGACTCGATATCCAGTTGACAGCCAAGCTGCAAGCAAAACACTGCAGGGATACTACAGTCTGTATCATGACAGATAAATGAGACAGAGGAACCTTGAATAAATTCAATCCAGAGGAACCTTTAAACTCAAGAAACATCCCACACAGGCCTCACGATGTTTTACAGGGAAACAGAGTTCTCCAGAGATGGTGAAAAAATCCCAAACACCAGTACAAACTGGGAAGTGAACAGCTGGGTGGCAGCCCTGCTAACGTCTACTTTCTTTAGGTCTATGAAATTAAAAAACAACTACTCTGCGACCTGAGCCTTCACAGTTAAGTGAGCATCCTCTTTTTTACTCTCAGTAAGCAAGGAAAAAATAAATTAAGTACGGTTTACAAATACCATATTAGGAATAAAATTGTTTGCGGGTTGGTTTAAAAAAAAAAAATCATTAAATCCATTTAATTCTTGCCCTTTATACCAATCAATCAGTAAACACTAGTTTCAGCAATACCTGGCAGTTGTCATTTTAAAATTGACTCCAAAGATTGGATGATGGCCTTGGTGCCTATTTAGAACTAGATGTGATAGAAGACACAAGTACTTGCAGTTAAGCACCTTAGCACTTGCTTCCAGCTACGCACCTGCAATTCTCCATAGATAATAGGGCAAGAATTAGATGCCTCAGAAGGGTGAGTAGAAGCAGCAACAAAAACTCTGAAGGCTTGTCACGAGGCTTTCTTAAGTGACACGGAAAATCAACAAACTCAAACAACGTGTAATACGAGTTCATAAGTACAATTTGACTTCTGGACCCAAAAGGTAAACACCTGAAAAGCAAAGCGAACCCAAACCGCTAAAATTACTTCTTCCAAGAATTTCCAGCTACACTTAGGGAAAGTTACTTTCAGATAAACCCAAGAATGTTAATCAGTCTCCACATTGTCTTCAAGCTGCAAGAAATTCCTTCAAAGGAGCTTACCTGCTTTAGCTTCCATGCTCTTTTGAGAGGCATAACTGTGGAGACTGTGCCCCAGCACAGTTCTTTTAGAAGTACTACCAAGATATCCACTTCTGTGGTCAAGTTTTATTAAAAAAAAAAGAACAAAAAAATCTTTAAGTGTCAACAAGGATAAATCCTGTTGTCCAGAAGTGTTTTAATAACATATTTTAATTTTTATAACTCCGTTTTTATAACTCATTTTTATAACTCCATTTCTAGGTTAGCAATAGTGTTGCTTAGAAATTGTTTGTTTGCTGCTATTAGACTCACCTAACATAAAAGCTAAGTCAATGGAAGATTACAAATAGGGTTACTGTTTATTATCCAGTTTCTTGAGAAAATTTGCAAACTGAGACAAGTCTGGGGATTATCCAGCTTTGGGCTCTGTCCAAAGAGTCTACAAGTGACAGCAGCTAAAAATTAGCACCTCTGGTCTCCCTGTGTCTTCCACAGAAATAGGTGGCAACAAGAGAACTGATGCCAAAGGACATAGCAATTAGCTAGTGAGAGAATTTCAAATGAAACACTCTTCTATCTTAACTTAGAAATTTAGGTTGGGCTTCAACTAACTCCAACAATTTAAAAATAGTTATCTAACCATAACTAGTCAAGTAGTTACCTCTGCAGTTAATGAATAGAGATACACAACACAATAAGGCAACTTCTCCCATGCCAGTGAAGCATGCAGGAGGAATCACTGTGTCTGTCTTATTTAACTGCTGATTAACTCTGACTAATAGCATATCTTTTATATTAGAGCACATTAGACAAGAGATGAATTCTATCTTTATTTTCTTATTTTCAAGTACTAAGAGTCTTGAGCCCTTAGGCCAGAGGCTATTTGGAGACTATAGAATGGTAGAACAACGTAATTTGCATGTCACTTGTGCCACCTCCCTTTAATCTCTAACATATTAGCATATGCTACCCTTCATTACTCTGTTGAATTTGGCATTATACATGTCTACTGAGTCATATATGTTCTATTCTGTTAATGTGACTAACCTCCTCCTTTGGTATTTTGCTTCAAGCTCCCACTCCTAGGAGGTGATTATTTGAAAGCCTCAGCATTACAACCTTCCTAGCTTGAGGAAAAGACTTTATTAAAAAGGACGCGGGTGTAGCCTAAGTATTTAAAATAAAAAGGCCTCTAAAAATAACCCATTATAGAAAATAAGCTCATGATGTTGTCAGACTTAGACCATAACTTGCACTTCAAAATTCTCATTATTTTTAGACCTGTTATTTAACTATACATATATTTTAACCTTGTTGATGGAAAGACAGATGACAGCCACAAGAACCATCTAGACAAAACACCGACATCTAATTTGCATGTTTACTAGTATTATACATTGAAAGATGAGGGCTTCTTCTCCCCAATAACCGCTCGTAGTGGCTGTATGTAAAGGCTGACCTGCTAAAACAGCCAGTACGAAACCAGCTCCTTTCGTAATCACCTTTAAAGTCTGGGCATAAATATGACATAGCTCAAGTGCCAGGATGTTAATCTCAGGCTGTGGGTAAAATTTATCTCCCAAAGTTTTACCATTCTATGCCTGTACTAGATAAACCTCACTGTGAATGTTTACTGTGAGAGCTGAAAAGTTCATCTACATACCTATTTGCATGCGCATATCAGTCAGATGCAGAAAAAAACCAGAAGAGAATAGGATTGGCACAGCTCTCCATTGACATACCGAGCATGAACATTTACCCAGCAATCATTAATATGTATTCTGACAATGTTCTTCCATCGCAGTATGCAAGTGGAGACCAGAATAGCAAACAGTAGTGAAACATACCCTCAGAAACCCATGGTTTCCAAAGTATTTTCCAGGAATATGAAATCACTAAGAACAGACGAACACAGGACATTCTCTGGAACCTCTGTAACAATTATTTCTTTTGTGCAGGTGAAAACATACTCACACAGCCAAATGGAAAAAGATTCCAACCAGCTTATTAATCACAAATACAGAACAAACATATCAGTGCAACTGGAAATCATCAATGCTAATGCAAAATGCATCTGTGATTAGGAAATGCTCAAAAATGATTATACAGATGAGCAAGCCTGATTTTGGGGGATCATCTTTCTGCATCTGACATGTAAATGTAGCTATTCTGATAAATCAGAGTAGGAAGCAGCACAGTGTAACACTGGAAGTTGTATTTCAGCCTAAATAGATTTGATCAATTTTTTAGTTTTGATTAACTGTATGTTTATCTGTCACTCCACAGACACGTTGCAATGTGAAGATGTAAAACATGCAAACCATGTTTTGCACAGCGGGTCAAAACCTCTTCTCTTTAAAACTTCCTAGGACCAATATATTTGTGACCTTGGGGAAAACAAACCTACATGCATAATTTAAAAGAGAAAGAAGATTAGAGAAAGCCAGGGGAGAGGAAAAAGAGTTAAATCTTGAAATGAGTCTAGGAAAAAAAAACCAGGAGCCATTTACCATTAATTCAAAGGACATAGTATGTGAATAATAGTAAATGTCATCTCTTTCTTGTCTCTGTTTCTCTGCTGAGTCATAATTATGTCATATTTCACAGAACTGGCAAGCGGGTTGACCCACCAGACACATCTCTTGGCTGGGCAGTGCTGATGGGTCTGTGCTTGCCATCTACTGGCTGGAATGCACAAGTATCACTACATTCAATAGTAGGCCTATCAAAAACCCACATACAGATTGGCAAGAAGAAGAAAATATGGTCCAAATAGCACGTGCAATACTCCTCAGCCCAACAGACAAGCAAAGAGGAAGTAGCCATCACCAGGATGAAGGGGTGAAGAAATGCCTTATGCTGGTAGCTCATAGCCTACAATGTGCCTCTGCCACTTCTGCAGGATGCACGCTACTCAGCTAAATGTCTTCCCTTCTCAGCTTTAGGATAAGCTTTCCTGAAATTCTCCCCAGGTATAAGACAAGCTTATATTCCCAGTAAAACTAAAATTGTATTACAAGTGAACAGTTCCTGGGGTGATTATATGCATGAGCATAAGCAGGTGCTCACACCTGCGGAAGGTATGAAGGACACAGATAAGTACATGGAGAACAAAAGCTGGAATGCTGAGGCCCTGCTTCTATCAATCCCTGATGGTCATGCATTAGCAATTTCTATTTTGACCTCTTAGGAATCAATTTTTAGAAGTCCCATTCAGAATACAGCACTGGCAGCAACACTTTGATTTGTTTGACATTTACTGATCACCTTGTAAGCTGAATGCTGCATATTCTAAGTCGCAGAAAGACAAAGCTAAGGAAGTAAAAAAAGAATACTGGCACCACGAGACTAGCAGAACAGAGAAGCTGGGCTAGTGTGCTATTAAATGATGTGAGACAACTCTATGCGTAAGCATGAGAGAGTGAAGGATCAAGCATTAAGGATTAAGTTGTACTCACTGAAGTTCTTTATTCCAGCACTGAGTGTCTTTAATGGTAATGTCTCCCACTAAAAAAAACCCTGTGAAATCTTCAGTGTAAACAATCATTCTCTCTCTCTTTTTTTTTCATTAGTCCCCTCTTCCTGCCACACTTAAGAGTAGCTTATCAGGCTTTTAACACAATGCCATTAATAAAACATTGTCTGAAAATCAGTATTAAAATAATTAGAGCACCATGGAATCACATCTTCAAATCCCATTAACACTCACTCAGACCATCATTCAGAAACAGTTACAGAAAGCTTCATGAAAATGACACTACTTTTAAACATTCAAGGAGTCACAATACTTTGCCATTTGTTCCTTCTCTTCTTTGCTGCTCAGTTTCCATCACTAGCTGGTAGCCACAGGTGCATTTCAGTGATCAGTATGGGAATTAAATAATGGTATTATGGAACTTTAGCAGTTTTGCATAGCTTTTTAAGGTATGCCTAATTTTCTTCTTAAGGCCAGATATTTTAATAATTTTTTCTACAAGGAAAACAAATAGAACCACGTAACAACTGAGCTTTCATCACACTGAGTTCTGATCAGAAGTTGTGACATTACATAACTTTGCCCATGTATGCTAACGGTTCTTTGAAGAGAACAATATGGGTTTTACAGTGGTTTAATAAAACGCTTGTTAATTAATGTAAAAAAAAAAGAGGACAGCCATATAGTATCACTGATTATTAACCATTATTATGCTTTATTAACCATTATTATTGGATGTTTCAAACTTTGGTCAAAATGAAAACTTAATGCAGATACCTCTGGTACCACAGAGGCATAAAGTTCCATCAAGAATATTGAAATATTTCTGATGAAGAAAATAGGAGGAAAATAAAAGAAGTGGACATTTTTTTTTTTAATTATTTGCTACATGAGATTATGGGAGAAATGTACCTCCAAGCCACCCTACTACAAGCGAGTGCAGCCCTTTGCCTTCAAATGGAGTGCTAGGTATTTTTCTCAAAAACAAGAAACAGAAACAACTAGAATCAATTACTGAAAAAGTATAGTCCTATACATGATCGTTTCTTTCTTAATGCAACCCTAAGCATATTTACACATTGTAACAAATATTAATACTCCAATGAAAAATTTCAACACCAAGATGAAAAATGTGAAAGGATCTAGAGGTATCACTGAAATTCTCTGCAAGCATCCCAAAGCTACCAAATTCTCTTCCTTACTTTATGACACCAATGAACAAATTCTTTTCTCTACCTAGAAGTTTAAATGGTCCAAATGACTTTCATTTCCGAACTCAACACACAGAGTGGGAATCAAAGTAGGATTCAGAGGAACAGTAAGGTCCTCAGGCTAGCCCCAAGCACACTGAGCAACTACAGCTGTTGAATTTTTTTCCTTGATAAGCACAATAGTTACAGTTGTGCTTAGGTTTCATTTGAGAAAGACTATAAATCAAAGTAAAATTGTGCAGATTCAGGGTTTTAAAAATTAAAAATGTGATTCCATGAAACCACAACATTGTAAATAAATGCTATTACTACATCTTTTCCCCACATCCTTTATATGCCATTGTATATCCTTCTCTGCTGAAATGCAGTGAAAAAGTTTACAAACAGAATCTCTGGCTTTACCTTTAATCAAGTGTTCACACAATTGAGCTTGAATCATGTGACATCTTCATGTGACAAAAGAATGAGAGATATTAATAACTGTTACTCTTTTCCATTTAAGTAAACTTAATAATAAACCCAAGGATATTTGTGATATTTTCCAAGCTACTTTTCTAAATGATTTTATTCTATTCCTCAGTAAGGCTACAAATAATTATCACATTATGCAGAAAGTGTGGTTTCTTTTCAGTTACTAACAGAGAGATGTTAAAAGTACTTTTTCTATTAAAAAAGATATTATTTTTCCACCAAGTTGAGTGACAGAACTTAGTCCTTTCAGAACAAAAATCCCATATGTCTTCCTGATGGGAAATGGATGGTAACATTTCATCATCATTTTAATATTCAGGTTTATCAGCAGCTATTTCACTGTCCTGCACTTCCTTTGCTCACTTTCATGCAATGCTTAATGACACAAAAATCCTAGTTGTTCAGAAATCTATACTGTAACATACTAGATAAAAATTAAGCACATCATTATTTGAGGCAACTCTGCCGCAGAAGACAAACTAACTGTGTGTCGCTTTTAGACGCAAGATGGTAGTAAGAACAAGGAGTTACCAATCTGGAAAGAAGTGCTGCACAGACCATACAAAATACAGGAACATCCCAGGAAGGAGGCGTTCTGATGGGTGAACACTGATGTGCACCAATCTTAAGAGATAAACGGGAATGACAGAGTAGGTTTCACAGGGAGAAAATGATATAGCAGCTCAGTAAAGCATCACAATCTGTGTTATTTTCCACATAGGCTGGTGTAGCAGAGATGGGATCAGGATATGGGTGTATGGGGACCAGATGCACTTACTGAACGAGTTTGCAGCTCAAGAAAACATAACAAACTTTGGTGCTTGAGAATACACTGGTGACTTCATAAAGAAAGACAAACTTTTTTACTAACATGGACCAACTGCTGTCTCAGTTGAAAAACAGGGATCATTCAGCTTTTACATCTTTTTTGATAATAATATATAGCCCGCTAAATTAAATATCTTTGAATATATGCTTTGAAAACCTCTGAAAAAAGGCTTTTATCATTTATCTGCTAATGAACTATTTCTCAAGAAAAGAGCTTCACTATCTCCTACTTCTATCTTCCCTACGTAGTTAATGAGGGTGAAGGACACGGAAAAAGAAATACAGTCTTGCTGCATAAAATAAAAAGTCAAATAATGATTACTGCTACAGATTAAATGTGCATCAGCATTTGCATCTATTTGCCATCAGTGAAGCTGCAATGCACAGTAATCAGAATTTTGGCCTAATCCTGAAAAACATTAGTGGAAGAATTGTCCACGAGGGAAAGCTGTACATTTTCAATTTAACTTTAAAGGTCTTAATACACTTCAAAAATAAACTTAAGGATCTTATGATCCAGAAATAACTTTTCCTGTTTACAAAAAAAAGCTATGATTCCACAAAGAAATTTTACGACTTCTTCTTAGGGGAATGAGACAGAATTCTTTTAGTTACATGGAACCAAAAAGTCTTTTTTTTTTTCCTTTCCATTTCTGTATTCTCTGGATTCATTAGGAGACACACTCAATTACTGCAGTTTATTCACATAAGAAAACTTTATGTTAACGAAAGAAAAATTAATAAGAGAAGACATCTCACTAACTTAAACACATTTTTCCATCTCTAAAGTTCATGTAAGGTAATATTTAAAACTGTATCTACCTGAACCAAAGTCATACTTAAAATGCCAAATATAATTTTTCTTAATGTAAACTAGATCTGTTATTTTTTCATTGCACTCTGATCATATTATAAAAAAGTGCATCTATCAGTGGTAACCAAGAACGTATAATAAACACTAAAAATTTGAAAAAATGCAATAAGGAAACTATTCACTATGAATCTGACATTCCATTTGATGTTGCCTCTCTATTTAATACTACTGTTAAATTTGGTTAATTACGATTATAATGTTTAGAGTTTATAGTCTAGAAGAGGTAAGAAATCACAACTCTTTGCATTTATAGTGTCCCTATAAAGCTCTCTGTGGTGTATACACTTAAATCGTAACTACCCACTATATTCTGTGTACTCATTAGTATATTGATTTTATGTGATTCTATACTGCAGGAGATTTGGTTCTGTGTTTACAGCGATACTTAAATTCCATTTCCCTACCATGCTCTTAAGCCTAGGTACTATATACCATGTGTCAAAGTAAACAACTGTAGCTCAAATATACAATTGAAACATCATCAGTAGTACTGCTGGGACAGTGCATGTTATGAGGGCCAACATTTCCATTTAAATTCAATAGTACAGCAAACAGGTTTTTTTTATTATCTGGCAGAACTGAGGGGAGAGGAGAGAAAGTAACTGTAACACCAGGGAATCAGTTCTGCTATCAACCCTTATGCTTGAAAAGAGACCCCAATAAAACAATGCTACACAGGTCCCCCTACAATAGTCACAGTTCAGCAGCATAATATTTATTAATAATAATATTTATTAAAACACCTCTGATTTGCAAGACATTTTAAACCAATTTTATATGTAGCATACTAATATTTGCCTATTCATACCTGTAAGGTTAGAGCGCTGCATGGTTTGATTCATGTTTTGCATAAACCATGGATTTTATGCCAGCTTCAGAAAATTATCATACAGTATAATTGACACAACTCATGGCCTTCCCTTAAAGAGAAAAAATCCTGTAATACACCTCCACAAAATAAACAATATATGCTTCTACCCCTAGCCCTTCTTCCTCCCTGTAGACAGACTCAGCGTGTGGTTCCTGAGGAATTAGTCATAGAAGAACTCCCCTGCTGACAGCAAAATGCCAAATGCACGTCCTGCACATGTAATGTGTCTGACATTTCCACATCTCACCAGGTTAACGTTTCTGACAAGTGCTTAAAAATATATGTCTTCTAAAATTTGTGCTTATTGCTGCCTTCCTATCTCCATTTGATAATGCTTTAAAAATGTTACTTTACTCAAGAAACCATCTCCACGTTTGTCTTTTCATTTCAGTGGAAGTATTTGCCTTTTGAGGGTCAAATACCTTTTCAGAATCAAGGGGTATATTTCAGTTGATGGATGGTAAAAAATGTGCAAACATTATCTTCTCCATATACAACGGAACTGTTACAAACTGTAAAGAGTCAACATGATTGACAGATTTAACAGGGGCAGCACTGAAAATGTTCTAACACCCTACCTTCTTCAACGTTGTTATTCTTTGCAGTAGGGGACCTTGGGAAAATCTGCAAAATTTTCAAGTGTTTAAGCAATTTTTTCTCTACTTCTGTTTTCTCCCATGCAAGCACAAGTTCCCAGTTGCGACCTCTTACAAACCAAAGAGGGTTTTGGCATAGACACAGGATCAGTGCATGAAGTACTGCTGTAGTTGAGTCATTATAACCACTTCTCTTAGGGAGCAGTGGATAGCATTTGCAGCAGTGCAGTACTAAAACTGTACCGACAGACTTTATGTACACATTCTGAAAGGTCTTACGGCATTACATACAATGGACATTATATTCATTTTTCTCAGAACTTCTAAAATGCTTCTGGACAGTAGGTCAGTCTTCAACATTAAAATGCAAATCACAGAAAGCCATTTTATCTAACTCAGGCAAAGAGGCCCTTGGTTGTACATCTGGCTTCATATAAAATAATTCTAGTGCACACAGACATATCTACATTTACATGTATGTTTTAGATATACTTTTGGAATAATATTTAAAATATTTCTACATTTACATATATGATTTCGATATGCTTTTGGAATAATATTTAAAATATTTTCTCCTCCTTAAGTATATCTTTTTGTCCCAGTACTAATGGTATTGTCAATGACAGTAACAGTCACCAATACTAATTAAGCTTGATGATTTTCCAGTGGGATTCATAAATTACTATAATTTCTTTTAGAAATGGAATTGAATAATTAAGCATTCCTCAGTAACACACTGCACATCATAAAAGTGACGAAGTCCAAAAAGACAGAGGCATTTTAAACTCTGCTACCTGCACCATTCAGTAAAGACATTTTTTCTTTTCCACGCTGTCACTCTTGTACTTTTTAACTTTGCCCGCCCCTGATCATGATAAAAATAGATTTCAAGGAAAATTAGAGGTTTCTGAACTTCCCTGGTATTCAGCCAGAGAGTTCATGCCTGTTTCAAAGGAAGACAGACCTCGTTGGATGCAACAGAGAACACTGAGTTGTCTGTAAATTCCTGCTATCTGACCCAGCCACAACTACTCATTTTTCCTTCTAACTCACAATATATACTGACAGAGTTATAAGGGGGATAGCAAACAACGACATCACAATATTTTTCACTTGAACTGAAATAATATTTCAAAATATTTCTCATGAGTCAACAGAGGAAAGGAAGCCTACAATTTGACTTAACAGGATAATCAGGCTCAATGCCCTTATGCAGAAAAGCTCTACCTCTGGTGCATGTACAAAGTAAACTTGGGGAAAAAGAACTATGACATATATACATGCAAGATAGCCGTGTCATATATTTGCTGAAATACATTCAAAGCGACAGCGTGTTATAACCGCACCAGAGATAGTATTCTTTTAAGCTGGTTTCATCTGAGTTACCCTCATCAAATACTTAAAGAAATAGACTTGGTACTCATACACTCCCTTAGTGCCCCACGCCATGATGCAGCAGTTGTCTCCTGACAAGAGATAAGGTGTAATTGAAGCCATACCTTCTTAACCTGCTCCAGCCAATTTGACAAAAAAGTATTTATTCCCTAAATCTGACAGTCAGCACTTGCTTGTATCTTCCTGCAATTCTCTGTATATTCCTTGGAATGACAAAATTCTCAAAACAATCCACTGGAAAGGAATCCTAGAACAGCTCATTTTATTATGCCAGACATACTGGGTATACAGACATAGTGGCGAGGGCAAGGTGACAGAGGATACAGCAACTTCAGACTGGCCTTGTGCTCCTGAGCAAGATACTGTTCCACTGAAGACGTGCACTTCAAGAGCTGCACTCCTTTCTTTTCCCTGTCAGGATCAAACATTTGGTATGCTGCTCTGAACTGCACACCTTCCAGACTACCGCTCGCTACTAATCACGAGCGAAACTTCATCTGTTACCCTTCGCTGCAGACAGGAGGTCTTGGCCTTCATTATGGATATACCGTATTCCTGCTTGCTTTCATCAGAAAGACATTCTGGATTAACCTGGTTTAGAACTTTCCCACAAGTTGTAATTTTTAATAAAATTTTGATAGCTGACTGATTCCAGGCTCTCGGTCTCACCAGAGACTGTGAATGCCCTTGACTCTGAGACAAGGGTAATAAACTTTATTCATCTAAATAAATACATGGTTCTGTCTTTTCAATTTGTTCATGTGCTAGGGACAATGTAACCATGTAACCAACTAATTCTGAAGATATCAAAATGATTAAATGTTAATCTCTTAACACATACTTAAGACCTTCACATACTAGCATTATGTGAACTGTATTCTATACATGCAGAAGATCAAAAGCAAAGTTATTTTAGAGACTTTTTCTGATAGTTTAACTTCATTAGTCTCCTACTGTGCTTAATGCTCCCAAAACAATAAATTGCCAGGTTTTGTAACAGAAATTAAATTATCAGTTTTATCATTCCTAATGGTCACAATGTAATCTCCAGCCAGGTAGTAGATCCTACGCTAGCACTAGACGTATCTGTGTACACGTGCCACTTTTGCCTTATTTTGCACAGTCCAGTCCTACTGCATGCAGCATATTGCAGCATCTGGTAGTATGTTACAACAGGTATAATAGCTACAGAAAAGTTCTTTTGCACATCACAGGATTCTCAGGAGCTAAAAGAATAGATTTCTCTTCCCCCATTCCCCACTCTTCTTTTTAATATTAAGGTATAAGGGCTTGGATGTAATTCTGATTTTTTTTGCTATTCCTAAATTTTACCTTTGGGTCCTTGAAATTATAATCCCAGTTTAAGTAATATCTTTCGCTGACATACAATAACATTTTAATTAAAACATTACTGTGAGCATTATACTGTGTTAACTGCATATTAAATTGCTTCATTTTGTTACGAAGTTCTTAAAGCCTACAAAATTTCTTAAACTCTTATCTAGCTAACAGATTGGGTCATGATTGTGTAACAGATTGAAATCTCCATAATTGGAGATCATATGAAAATTCCTCTGGAAGTCTGCTACTTCTTAAATGAACTATTTAAGATGCAGGGGAATACAATTGTGGGGGAGCGGGAGAGAAAAAGTGAACTAGCGGATTTAACAAAAGAAAGGAACACAGTGCACAAAATGACCAGACATGGGAGCTCAAAAGCATAGGGAAGAAAAAGCTGTGACTAATTTATTTTAATCAGCAGATGATAAAGATTACCTGTCTGCTTGATTTAGGGATCAATGTGAAAAACACAAGCCTAACTGTCTGAGAAATTCTGTCTTACATCAGATGTAGCAAACCTGTCTTGCTGTGCACCTACAAATATCTAACAGCATTCACAGACCTGTTCAGGGGAAGGAAACAAAAGGAAGACCCAGAAGCTTCTTCTACATTTTCATTTTATTATTTCTTCTCCCTGTTTTATTCACCAGTATCCTGATAAACAACTAGTACAGAGTTAGCACCAGTAGAAATTCAGATGCTAATGTGGAAATGGGCCTTTTTGTAATTTGTATTAAAGGTGCCACTTAAAGACTGCTCTAGGCACCCACATTCCCTACACAGGGAGTATACACACTGTACAGTGAAGTGCCATCCGTCAGGCACAGAAACACAAGTTTCAACAAGAACAGCTGATATATTTTGACATACAGGTTACCAACCTCTCCAAGCTATTGTAACTAAAAAACAGAACAACTAAGACAGCTGAATGCCTGCAGTTAAAAATCTAGGCATTCAACTTGAGGAAATGGGACCAAAGACTAAATAAAGGTTTTAGCAATCAACATGTTTCAAAAAGAAAAGTAAATTCACTGAAGAGCAAAAGGCACATTATGCTCATTGCAGAGGGTTTCTTCTGGCTATTCTGAGTGGCAGCACCGTCCATGGAACCAACACTGTCAAACTGCAGAATCACAGAATCAAACAACTTGGGAACTTTCTAACACTGAAACACTGAAAAACAAACAAGCAAAACTTTATCACGCCTGTAACAGACTCAATTCTTTCTTTTTCTTGTTTCTCTACATAAAGCAAGACCGACTATTGTACTCTCTGTCTTTAAGCTCCACCAGTGCAATAATGTGATGTTGCTCTAATTTAACCCCATTATTCTTCTGTCTTTCCAGAAGAGAAATGCCACTTCTCTTCTTCCCTTTGAGGTCCATCTCAAACAACTGTCTTTGTACTTAATGAGACCGATCCGTATGTTTGCTCCTGTATATTGTGTTCAGTTAATGGGTAGATATTCTAACACTATAAAAACCCTTCTATTATTTGTTGCAGTCAGCTTTGTGCTCTTTTCAATAGCCGCTGTAACTGTTATCTTTGACAAAACCCCTCACATCCAACATGTTCTACTTCTGAATAGTCATCCCTCCCATGAACTCAAGCTTATTTATGTCCCTTCAGCATATGCGTATCTCCTTTCCCCAACTTCTTCCTTTCTCATTGTATTGTGCTGGAAAAAAAACCAAAAAACCAAAACTAGAATGTACAGTGAAGGCATTGATCAGGAAGCCTGCAGCAACTGCACATGAACTGATGCATCAGAACTATAACGTATTTGTCAACAATCATACTTTTAAATATTTCCTTTGCTGATTAACAGTAATTCAAGAAATAGCCATTATCAGAAAGAAGCAAGTTAATCTCATTGTTTACTTCAGCTGTTTTTTAGCTACTGATCAATGAACACAAATGAAATTACATATACTAACTACTCAGGTGTTTTTTTCAATAAAAATCAGGAATATGTATAAAAATAATATGAAAATAACTAGATAAAACTGAGAGCTTTGTATGAGTGTACATGCACAGTGTGAAAGCATTACAAAATTCACTGAAATTACTAGCTTCTCTTCTAATGTGGAATAGCTTAATGACTTCCTCGATTTAAATCTAGACTCCTGTGGCTCCAACAAGTTGCTCTGGCAGCCAGACATCAACATGATACTGTCAGGTCTCAGATAAACCCTGTTTTCATGCCATGCCACCTTACGCCAGAAGCAACAGTGGCACAGAACGGTGTGGCACAGAATGGTAGCCTTACGCTCACCATGAGAGAACATGACTAATCCTGGAAAATATCCAATGTCATCAGGCCCCCCACATGGATGCTGGATGTTTGCTGCTGCTTTGCTAACAAAGGAATGCTGAGAAACCATAATGGCTTAAGTAATATTCCCCATCTTCTTTTGAAATAGATGTCATGGGTCTGTAAACAAAATATATGAAAGGACACAGGAGCTCACACAATTGATTCCAAATCCTTTGCATACAGTATGTATAACAGTTGTTCTGCCTTAGATTTTGGTGAACATAAGTCCCACAATTTATGTCCAATTTTATCTTGCTGAATACCCAGTAAACTTAGCCAGCGCTGAGAAATCTCTCATGAATATTTTTACTTCAGTTTTCTCTTATGTCTCTTCCCCTCCAGATATCATCTGAGCCCTCCCAAACATGCTGGCCTGCTGTAGTCTAACCACTACAGCATTTATCTTGAGCAAGTTTTCAATTTTCCATAGTAACCTGCAATTATGACAGGATTCATTAAAACAGTTTCTCTCTCTAAATTCTATTCCCTTCACAAAAAGAATACACACTTTTTCTCAAAAGGCTTAACATCAGTATTTACACATCACCTTTTGCCAAATTCCCTTGTTTCAGGCAGGAACTTCTGTGATCACATTTCATCTTTCCAAGAAATAAGAGTTAGGGCTGGAAGCTGAAGAATTCCTACTACAGCCTGCAAACATACATCATACAACAATTAAAGTCCCTCAGAACCTCACTGCATGAGGCTGCAGTAGCCATACAGTAACCATAGCTACCCATTTCAACGAAAATGAAATGAAACAGCAATGAATAACAATGAAACCATAAAATACAGTATGAAGACCCGCACCAAATCCTGAAAGAAAAGAAAACCTTCTTTATGTAAGGGTGAAGAACACGTGCAAAACAGCCAGCTTTTTGGTTTGATTTTCCAGGGACACATTTATCTCTTCAGCAACATATTCCAAAAGCATATGCAGGCATACATTTCAACACTTTCAGACAGGACACAAGCAGGAGAATTTACCAGCTGTATATTGTTGTCTGATAAATAACAAGGAATGTGCTGTTTCTGTCATAATCCTGTTACATTCAGGTATGTAAAGTAACATCTGTAGAAGAGAACTTAATGTGAAAGGAATGAAGAAAACAGCTTGTTACTGTCCTGTGAGACCCAGCACAGCATCAGACTCTCCACTGAAAATTTACACAGAACACTGAGACTAAAATTTTGATCCAGCACTGGCAGCCTGCCAATTAGTAAAGCAATTGTTACTGCTGACTTTCCCTCCCACCTTACAGATTTAATAAATACATGACGTGCAGAAAAAGACCAGCTAACTCACTCAAATACAACATGGGAGGTACAGGAGTGTTTAGATCTTGTTAATTTTTTACTTACATGGCAATTTCTAGTATTTTAGTTCTTATTTACATATAGAACCAATATCACGTTATGAGGCAATGAGCCTTTTGTTACAAATAGCAACAGGGCTCCACAATAGGCCTGCCTTTAAAGTCTGTCAGTCTAGGAAAAAGCAATTGCTTATCATCTGGCGTTCTCATACAATTTGATGTTTAGCCAATGCAGAAGTTGAAGTACTGCTGTCTCCTGTGTAACAGAGAACTTTGTGATCAGGTAAGATTTCTTAAATGATTTATTTTGTAAGATGTATTCTGGGATACAGCAATTTGGGATACAGGTGTCATTCATCTCAGAATGCCGGGGCTCGCTCCTTTTCTATTCATGCCACTGGAATAACCCACAGAGATACAGTGAACCAAGCAATGACCTGGGTTCTGAATAGATGGCAAGATCCAAAAATGTCATAAAAGGCTCAGTAGTGTAAGTGCCTATATGTAGGTCAAGATTATTATAATTTCAGGAAAGACATTGCAGGGCTCACACAAATTAATTACCTTCTATGTCATCAAGATATATAGGGAGATATTAGTATAGATTCATAGAACAATTAAGGTTAAAAGGGACCTCTCAAGGTCATCCAGCCCAACACGCCAACCTCAAAGTCATATAAGGTTAAAGTCTTGCTCATTTTCGTTCTTGATAGGAATGAAGTTACATTCTGTAACTTCAGATAACTACTTTTGGTGCCTCAGCCAGGAGCAGAAAGAAGAAGAGATGCGCTTAGAGCCTTTACCTTTGTTATTGACTACATAAGGAGTCTAAATTTTATTGGCAAAAGCGTATCAGATCATCTCACACATGCAGACTTAAACATCAAGCATTCTTCTGCTCTCCCTGTCTATGTTATGTTTCTATGTTTAGACAAATTATACAATGTACTTTTACATGAATAATGAAGATTATTTCTAGACATGAAAAACTTGTAATTTACTGAAACCTATATGAAATAGATGACAATAAGACTCAATGATCAAGTGACTCCAGTGTCAGAGCTTCATGCATTAGAATAAATGTTTCTCTTTGTCAGATCTGGCACATTCATAACTTATTTGTAAATTGAGAAGGCTGTTTCAAAGCTCCTCCATTCAATGATGAAATCACATTTTCCCAGTAACCCCAAGCACGTCATTTACCTCTGTCAGAAGAAAGCCTTCAATAAACAATAAAGCAAGTGTCACCACTTTCATTAACAAGGAGTCTGTTAGTAATCCTGACTCTCCCAATCTATGTGGGATATGGATGAGCGAAGAAATCTGAACATATATGAATATGAGCATATATTAAAGAAATAGTTGTAATTTTCATATAATGAAACAACTTTGAAAACTGATTTAAAAGCAAGGATATGTCTTCTCCATTTCTTCCTATGTTTTTAGCAGCTCTTGTATGTTAACTGATGTTCAGTCTGATTTTTTATTGACATCTGGATGCAAATCTTGCATCGTTTCAGGATGAGTTATGAATAGCAAGTTACATTTACAAGAAATACTGACATTTCCTTGAGGTCAGATTTCTTTTTTCTTTAGAAAGAAACCATGAAACAATAAGAAGGTAATTTGTCACATCACTTGACTGAAAACGACTTAAACCAACACAGATCAGCAGGTGCACTGCTGCATGAAGTACTCCCTCCTGCTACTACTTCCAAGGTAAAATTTATAATATATCAAGATGATAATTAAAATTGAGAGTGAACAACCATACAAAGCTATGGAACTCCAGGGTTTCAGATGCTTAAGTACAGACAAATTTAGAAGAAAGATTATTAAAGTTGCTTTTATACACAGCATATTAATCTATCAAAAACCAATTGATGCAACCTCATAGGAATATTTTAAATAACAACATCCTAGAAAAAAAAATATTCAAAACATCACCCTAGGATATGTGAAAGCTCAAAGTATGGTACACAATGTCACCCACATAACTGAGTGTATGAATCTCTCAGTGCTACACAGGAAATCCCAGCTGGGAACAAATCACCAACTTGTAGAAGTGTAAACTTATGTCTGAGCTGAATTTAAGAAAAAGATTCTAGAGTAAAACTCTAAACTCACCTATAGGTAGTATCACATTATACACATACACAAAATCTCCTTTACTGAAACTTCAGCAACATTTATTTCAGATGTATAAGAAAAGTTAAGGTCATGCTGCATATAAAATAGTACTTTAATCCAAGGACTAAGTTACAGAACCTGTATCTACAAAAATAAGAGAAAGTTCAGAATCACCACTGCTACTACTTCTATGCTGCTATGTGTTATGACACAAAAACCTGAATGGCAAATACCTTCTACTTTAAGAACAACTCGGATCTCTCTCAAAAGAAACCCCAACCACTCTGTTAGAGGTTACTAAGCTTCTTGTCAGAAAAAAAAAACAAAACAAAACCCAACCAACCAAACAAAAGAAACCACAACAAAACCAACAAAACCAACTCCAGAGAGAAAAGTAAAATAACCCACCTCAAAATGTAGATCTACAGAATAAATCATTCTTGCCATCAGGAAATGTAGGTCTCAAGTTCAGAGTCTTGCTTTTGAGCAAGCAAATATGACACCCTCTGATTTTGCCATATGAGCAAGAGTAGGATATTTGTATTTTAAGTACCTTATAGCTCTTAACTATTGATTAAATAATTTCCATTTCTTACAAAGATACACTTAAAATTATTTCAAGGATGTCTCCAGCCATCAAAGCTTAACCGCCTTATGAAATAAAATAAAAAAACCAAAGTAAGAAAAAAATTCTGCCAAGGAAAACCAAATCCTGATCCAGCTGCAGAAACAAGATACCTTGGGATAACTTAAGATCTGGCAGATAGTAAAGACTCATAGGAACCAAATATCATATGCTTCGGAGGCTTCTGAACACCAGAAAAACAGTGCAGATAAAATTCTATTAGGTAGCATTATACAGGAAGGGTAGACACTATCCTTAAATGTATGCAGGAGAATCCTACTGATTTATCTGCTTTGTTTTTACACCAAACTAGAAGAACCATGTATATTATACTCTCAGCTAAATCCCCCCATAAGTACTGTTTCAATCAATGTATAAACTGCTTTCTTTCAACACAGTTGTTAGCCTTTGATTAATTTTCACCTCTAGTGTATTAATTGTTGAGTTCCTTAACTGCCTGATTAGAATCTAACACAAAGTGTATATTGGACTCCTTTTCAATACATTCTTCAGCTTATTGAAAAAGAAATTATGTTGAAACAGCTGCTAGAGTATGTTTAGTACTTAGTTTACTCATGTACATGTTGTGTATGTTGTGCACATGCAGCATAGATTAATTAGGCACTGTGCCTCTTCACATGGTCACTCAGGAAAACACAAGTTGGGTGGCAGCGCACATTTGCAGTCCTTTGTCTTCACTTGCACGCGCATTTTGGAACCACAAACATCTGCTCACAAAACCATGCGTAAGCTTTTGCATAGTATGAACCATATTTAGCGATGACAATGAGAAAAAAGGCAGCAGATTTTCTGAGGTATACATAAACAATTCATAAAGTACATGCACATCTTTATTATTTAAAAATTTAAATTCACTAGAAACACAACTTAGTTTTCCTTTAATGGAATCGGGTTTTTACATCAGGGTGCCTACAACCTTTTGGATGCTATGTTTTCAGCTAACAAAAATATGTAAAGACAGGGTGGCATGAATTTGCCACAGATTTTTTTCTCCTCCAACCTCCAACAAAGTACCTGTTGAACAGTGTAATTTACCTGAAAACTACATTTTTTGTAATATTCATCCAAAAACTCAAAAGAACATATCAGGAATGTTAAGGTCTTGAAACACTATCTTTTTCAACTGCTCTGCAATCTTTCGGAAGCACACTCAGCTTGTGTCATTCTCTAAGCTCTCAGTAGCCAAACTCTCCATCACTGTTACTATTTAGAAGATGTATATATACATGTAAAGTGTGTTTATTTATCCTATTGCTACAGTGCAACACTTTTCAATGTATTTTTTCCCCAGTTTCTGGGCGTGTAACCTTTTTCCATAACAGAAGGAAAACTTTGGGTTGTATCTCTAAGTTACAAAGAAACAACAACCTCTTTAATCATACTATCTGATGTAACATGCTTAAGAAGTGATTTACCTTTAAGCAGATAGGTTCAAACATTATTGCAAATAATTAATGATTAAGAATTAACCATGCAGTGAACCACAGCCAAATGTTTACTGACACTAGCGAGTGTTTGTTTTCGGGATGCACTGCCTGGAGAGAAGCAGACAGCTGAGTTCTGCAAGAGATCACCCAGCTCGAAGATGACACAGGGGAATCAAAAAATGCAAGGTGAAACAGAAAAAAATAAACCCGGACTTTTGGCTGCTGGAGCTTACCAAGATTTGGATTATGAAATCAAATTGGTTTTTATTTTTAGCCCGTATCCCTCAAAATTAAATGTGACTTTATTACCTCATCATGTCACAAGCGGTAATAATTGCCACATTGGAGATAGAGAGGAAAAAGGGACATACTGTTTCTCTGGAGTAAAGAGAAACAGCTGACAGATTAAACTCAAATTTGACATCATTCCAGGGATTCTAAAAGTTAAATTCTGTATGTTTTTCTATTAGGTGTAACAGGAGAATGGAACTCATTGCATATGAATACATAAAACAAAATTTGAATTCTATTACACTTTCCCCTCCAACTAAAATAAGCAGTCATCTGGCACTTTTACTAATGATACCACTTCAAGAGTAGTGCCTCCATTTTCTCCTCTAAGCAGGTAAGGCAAGGAGAGTTGTTCTAGCCACAGGTTCACACAGCACATCTGAATACCAACCAGACTGGTGTTTAAAACTCCACAACACAACAACTTATATTACAGTGTTTGTACAATCTGACTTTCCTGCTAATGTAAAGAAGGCTCGGAAAGAGTTGTACCACAGCTCCTTTAGCTTAATAATGGCTGTAAATTTAAGCAGCGTAAGGACAGAGGGTTTAAAGAAACCATTTTATCTACTAACCAATAAGGAACTGTGTTTCATTTGTTAGAGTCCCCTTGAGTGCGCCTGGAACCTTCTCAGATAAGTAGCTCTTTAACTGCTGTCCTGCAGCCAGCTATGAAACACTTCTCTGTAGTTACCTCCCACCTTCTATACACGCTAGCTGAAGGCAGCAGGAACCGTGCCAGAGCTCAGGGACGCAGAGACGTGCGTAGTATTCCTCTGTATTTCCAAATTGAGGCATAAATATAATTCACAGATTTATTTCTGTATATGTAATAATATGTATTACACAAAATCACAGCTATGCATGTCATCTTGATGCACTACAAATAAACACACAAGGCTCCTGTAATTGTTATTTTTTAAGATAACATTTCTTAATCCATATAGAGGAAAGTGCTTAGATTTTACTGATTTCTGAAACTCCACATATATTTAGTGTATCTGTGTAGTCACACAAGATCTTTCTGTTATTTCCCATTACTTCACATTTAACTCTGAGATACTTCGATTTTTACTACCAGAATAAAGTGTTGAACTCCCCTACATTGGACAGTTTTAAGACTCAGCTCAACAGGGTTCTGGGCCATCTCACTTAAAACTTTTTTTTTTTTTACCTTGAAAGGTTGGACTAGATGATCCTTAAGGTCCCTTCCAACCTGGCATTCTGTGATTCTATGATACCACCACAGACTTACAAGGACATATCTGAAAAAGCACACTAAAGGACAGCAAATGCAATTTAATTTTTTTGTAATTACTAACCTTTGCAGTACTTTTCATATTACTACTATTTTATTACTTAACTCACAGTACCAACCACTCTGAGAACTATGCATGCCTGAAATGACATCACTTCCTAACAGCTGCAGCCTTGACCAACTCTGAGCCACCTTAAAAAGAATGTCAATAACGCATATCACAGAAGTGACTTAGAAAATGAAGAAATCAATACAATACATGTCAGTTCTAGCTATCTTCCTTAGATTCACCTCCATCTAGCTGAAACATACTTTACTTATTTCAATTCTGCCTCTGTTGGTGGAATTTGAATACTTCAGCCTTTATTACACGAGGCAGCACTGCACGGTCATGGCAGTTATGCTCTTCATTTCCTGGTTTAGACTTAATTTCTCTCTATATTCACGAGAATGTTGATACAAACCTCAAATTTAAGTTACGAAAGTGCAGGTGTATCAAACACTGCCTTTAAGATACAGAGCTTGCAATTTTTTTACAAAAGTAACTTTTAATCAGACAATGTTCAGAAACGAACCTACAGTGAAGCTAGTTCTGAATTAGGTCTAGGAAACGAAGGATCCAAACCTTATGGCTAAAAGTAGAAGCCAATGAGAAGTTTGACTGTAAGTGCAGTACTGTTACTTTTGACAAGGCTTTCTATAAAGAGAATGAGGCCCAACAGTGGCTAAAAGAAGACATGCCTTTTATCGCTCTGAATATGTCAATCCTAGTGACTAAACCAGGCACTTGGTAAATTAGAACATGTGGCTGTTCAGTCTGTGCTCTGTAATAAGCCACCAGGGAGGTTGCACAAGCTGGTTTTACCACTGAAAAGAAGCACCAATATACATTCCCCCAAATGATCATGCTACCACATGATACGCAAAGTCAAATTTCACAATCAGAACTCAGGAGCAACATTGACCGCTAATCCTGACAACTGTCGAGTATCCTTTGAATGAAAAGAGGAGGGAGGGCAGCAGTACAGTTTTGCCCTAACAACTAATATATTGCAAAGAAGCCTAAAGATGCTGCAAGCTAGGCAGGTAACAGACAAAGATTTCTGGTATCTAAAGAAAAACAGGGCACCTGATTTTTTTCTTTTCCTAGTTGCAGATCATGTAGTTTTCCAAAATGCCCTCAATTTCCCACTTCCACATGCTATTTAATCAAGTAAAACTCATGCTTTATTTAAAAAAACGATTATGCCAGTAAGTTTCAGTAAGCCCTTCTGGGGGCCTCCTGGCATTAACACCAGATTCAATATTTTCATTAATCAGGACCAGGTAGTTCAAGCCATGTGGGATTTGAGCCAAAGTCAGACTTTGACTGAAAAAACAAAGCTTTCATTCTCAATAAAAAAATGAACCAAGTACAGCCAGATTCTGAGCATATACACTACATAAAAACCTGTTGCTGAAGCATATTCACTCTACTGAACCATCACTCAAAATCTAAACAATTATATCAGAACCAAACACTAACTCCTAATGACCCTGTTTAAGGAAGTAAGTTTTGAAGCAGCATGAAAATGTATTACCAGCTATGTCTGTAAGTCTTACTGGCAAGTGACATACTGAAATTGGTTGAAACCGCTGAACTCACTTGTCCCAGTAAAGAAATGGATATAAATAACTGTTCTGTGTAAGTCTCAGCTTTCCACCTCTGCTTATTACCCCAGGTAAATTTAATTCTTCAGATACAATAAGCCCATCCACTGTCTACACTTCTATCAAAACACTTAGCCTTCCACTGATGACTTCTGAATGTAGTTATGCATTGTCTATGTAAAAATACTTAATACGGGGAAGAGTTCACAAGTTAACAGTTTAAAATAATTTGCTGGCATCATTTCCGAATTGCTTCTCCATATTAAAAAATACAATGTAATCAATTTTGGTTTACTTACTGTTATGGCAGTAAAGGCTATTAAAATTTTGCCCCAAATGCAGATCTAGTTTGGAATAAAGCACATTATAGTTCCAGTTCAAAATCCAAGCAAAAGAAATTGCTTATAAAAGCAAGCTATGGAATTCACTGGTCCGGCTCTCTCCACTTTTACCCTCCAAGTACATATAGTAAACCTAAACCAGGGAATTACGGCACTTAGTATTGAAAAATAGGTATATAATATTTTTTTAAAAATAAATCAGTTTTTCTTGTCTCTCTCTTTATTCAAGTTTCACAGCATACATATGGGTATGAATAAGTAAGGGATTCTTCACCCCAACTTCATGCACAGCAGCTTGAGAAATGCTTCAGATTAACATAAATGATAATACACATACATAAGGTTGTCTTTCAAAGAGGTTTGATAATTCATAAATGCGATGTTTACACAGATTGGGTCAAGTCAAAAGGTTTGTAATAGAAGTATTTAACTTATGTAAATCTGTTTATCACTGCTAAGGAACACAAGATGACTTCAAATGCTCACTATCAAATATATGCAGTTCAGATTTAGCAACACTCGCATGAATTCTCATTCCAATTTTTAATTACTATGCAGTCTGTAAAGACAAAAATCCACTAAGTCAGATTGTTCTTTTTCTTTTATCAGAACAATTAACATTAATATTACTTCATGCTGCGTTTCTACACATTCATTACTAAAATAATAAATTGAATGAAGTTTGAATAGAAGTATTAAAATAACTACATGCACACAGATGTTTTTCCTTAAATATATTTCTATCAATATTTTCTTAGCCAGTGTTCATCAAGAGGTAATGAAAAGCTTCATTCATACTCACTGTATGTTTCAGGACTCTCAACAAACCAGAAACAGTAATTCTTTAAAAATTGTTTATATTATGTTTCTTCCAGATAAAATTTTCTTTTTATACTGTATACAATATGAAAAGTTTATTGGCCTGACTTGTTGAAACGCTTTGTAAAACCATAAAAGGAGGACAAGGATTTCATACCATTAAACAGACCTTTGTGGCAGGAAGGGAAGACACTGAATTTGTTTTTTTACTTGAGATTTTTAAAGTTTTAGACAGAGTCTGAAATAACATCTCTGTGGAGTCCACCCTGTTTTTTCACCTACTAGAGAATAAAGTAGCCAAAGTTGGGGGGGTTTTGTTGTGGGGTTTTTTTGTGTGTAGTTTTTGTTTGGTTGGGGTTTTTTCCCAAGTTTTCTAACTATGGCTTTAGTTTCTGTCTCAAAAAAATCTTAAAATTAAATATCCACCCATTCATATGGAAATCCAGACATTTGTTTTTTGGATTTATTAAAATCTACTTATACCGATAAAAGCATAGGGACACAGGATTTGGCAGGTAAACACAGATTTAACAGCCTAATTGTTCAGATTTTGTATAGTGGACCATTATGTTAATGTCTCTGCTGTAAAGTGCTAAGCCAGAATCCCCACAACAAAGACTTCTCATTGCTGACTGAGAAGGAAAAGGTAGGACATGGGATAATCTGGGAAGAGACTGCTCTTCAGACACACAGGAAAGGAATCTTGAAACCAGCAGGACTACCAAGGTCTACCAAAGAGAAGAAAACACACCACAACACGGAATGCCATGAATTACATCTTTGGCTGAATAACCCAGAGACACCAGATGATTAAATCTTGTCTTAAAACCTTGCTTGAGGGGCAGGAGAGCTTCACAGAGCTTTACAAGACAAAGATATGCTCTATAAAAGTAAATAACTTTGCATGTAGGCAGAATATTATACTGCACAGTGTTCAACTGGATCTTAAGATAAACCCCATTATTTCATTCTGCAGTTGCAATGATAGCACTGTACATGATGCTTCCTGAAATACTTTCTCCCATGTAAACAAATCCGACACTGATCCCATCCGACACCTGAACCTGCTCTGTCTTCACAGGCCCAGGCCCACGGATGTCATAGAAAAGTAGGCTTGCTTAGAGGACTAATAAATATCATTGTGGACAAATTTTTGCTTCAAAAAACAAAAGACTAAGTGAGAAGTTTCCCATGACAACGAGGTTTTTTGAAAGAATAAATATATGTTTAACATTTTTGAATCAACAATAACTTGGATCAAAATAAAAAATAAGAGACATCAACATGGCTATGTATTTCCTAAGTATTTCCTTCCGTTTCCTGAAAAAGTTTCATTACTGTTTTCCCTAAACTGATGTCCACATTTAATCACCAAAAATGCACTTCTACCACACAGCAGATGTGTCATTAACTATTTCTGAAAAGAAGTGAAATAAAATCACCCAGCATGAGAATACTATGGAATAAGTCAGCACTAGCAGATGGTGTTTATTTTGTCACTGCTTGTGTTAAAAATTACCACCTATTTAATCAGTTTAAGGTAAAAGCTTCATGTAAAAAGTGGAAAATCTATTTTTTATAAGCTGTCATAGCACTCCTTAAAATATAGGTTCTTGTTTTCATGGCTTCCAGTTTTCTAGGACATGGTGCAATACACAGGAGATTGGTTTGTATAAATCTGACACGATCAAGTATTTTGCTAGCAGCTCAGTCTTTCAACACGCAATCTGTTTTGTTTTCCAAGCAAATTTGCCAATTCTTTAGTTCAAATACCGGTGTTCTCAAGACAAATTCTATAATGAGTGTTAAGTCTGCTCCTAGAAGATGCACCTGGTAGAACTGTCAGTTTGTTTTCTTCTAGGACGCAATATGCAAGAGAGCTTTACCTTCCCCTCAAAATTTTATCAAACGCTTTTGGCTTTGCAGTTTACATTCTCTGGTTGATTGTTTCTTAACAAAACAGTGTGTTGCATGTTATGCAACCTGGACCTGGCTACTTAAAGAAATTGCTAAAATCCCCGCAATTAAAACCACATTTTTCTCAGGTACTTTTGAAAGAATTTCCATTAAAATGGAAACCCAAAAAAACCTCACAGAATTGCAAACTCCGATAATCCTCAATAAGGCAAATCCACGTTGAAAGCCGTAAAGTGAACGAACTTATTTATTTTTGAAGGCTACTGGACATCAGTCTACCATCTCACTGAGGACTTTAAATGTTATGCCATAAAAGTCATCCTTCAAAATCAAATCCCTATCAGTCGGTTGCATTTTGTATCTAAACATCAAAAACACAGGATGAAATCCAAACCATTTCCTTTCCCCAGAAAAGGCATAATCTCTATTTTCATTAAATTAGACCTCAACTGATAATGTCCCAGAATTACTTTAAGAACTTAACTGCACATCACAGATTACCATAGGTCTTTGAGATAGTTGAATGATTGCTGCAACAACATATTAAATACATAATTTACTAATCACAGTCATTCAAATCTCCTTTTGGTATTGACAGGATTATACACAAACTCAGAGACCACAGACCCCACTACAATGTCCAGATTTGTACAGTTACAGTTTACTCAAGATCATCACATTGAAACAAACAGCAAAGATGCTTAAACCATACTACACTAGCTGCAAAGTGAACCAAAAGACAGGAAACGGTAGAAAAATGTCTGCCTGGACAACCACTGTTAGTGCACTGAAATATGTTGTTAATTACTTGACTCAATCATTTCCCCCTCCCTGTTAAGTGCACTTAATGTTCAGGTTGGCTTCCACACACTATACAAGGAACCAATCCTTTTACCTTTATTGTTTAACAAGAAGCACAGGTCTCACTGTCCTATTCAAATCATACTCTAAGCAGACCACTATTAAATTTCTTCTTTTGCTTTCATGTATCGCTTAACAGTATGCTATCTGAATGCTTCAAAAGCATTAATTAATGATTTTGATAAATCTCTGAGCTTTTGTTACATTATTTTACAGCTATAAAAAGGAAACTCAGGGTGGTTTTGTTCGTTTCTTTGATTAGTTTTGTTTTTAATTTGAATGCTTAGTATGAGATAGATTTGTGATATTTGGGGGTTTATTTTGTTTGGTTATTCTATTAAGAACTCTTCCCCCATTAAAGGAAACATCAGAAAATGTGAGATGTATGTCTACTCCAGATATTCTTTTTCCTCCCAGAATCTGAACATGGAGCTGACAATACCTCTGCCTGTATTTCTGAAGCACTGACCATTATAACACCCACATCCAGCACTTAACCTCCTTTTTTCCCCATCAGCTCTTGGGTCTGCATCAGCAGCATCCTCCTCCTTAGCAAAGCAAAGGCTGAATAGATCAAGAAATCTAACATTTTATTATAACACAGGAAAGCAATCCAGCCACTAAATAAGCACACTCAATAACTGGGTACCTTTAAAATGGAAAGTCTGAGGGCTCTACTTAGAGTGATACAAAGAGTCCTCTTCTGCTGATGCAACATGCACACTGAAAGCTTTGCAACACTAGTTGGATGCATTCTCAGCCAGACCAGGCTTTAAGGTTAGTGTCATCTGTCTGGTTTTGGCAGTATCCAGATAGATGTAAAAAAATTCCCGTTTTTGTAAAAAAATCCTATGGCATTTTTAAAAAGGAATAGAGATAAAACTTGTTTTTTGTCAACTCTCTTCAATTATTAACATAATAGATTTGGCTGACATCAATGCCAGTCAGCGTATCTGGATCTATAACCTCATCACACCAGTTTTATAATAGTTTTATAACTATTTTACTAGTTATATCAGATTTAGTATGTCCAAGTAATTAGACTCATAAAAGTCAGAAGTACAAAGTTTTTCTATTGCCTGTCTCCGTACAATTATTTTCTCAAATACAGGTTACTGTCAAGCCACAGGGGAGAATTAATACTACCTCCAAATATTTTTGAGTTGCTATATAGTTATTAATACATTCTGATGTTGCTCTTAATTTCTAGAGCCCTGAACAAGCACAATACCAAAAATTAAAAGCAACGTATACATCAACTTTGTTTTAATTAGGAAGGGTATCAGGTTGTCAGGGAAAGGAAAAAAAACAAAACACTAAACCAAAGAGAAACAATATTTGATGAAAAGCCTCAAACTTCAAATGAGAAAAGACATTGTTCACATGGATACAATTTGTAGGGCAAACCTTTCTGTGATCCTGGAAAATGCACTCAAGTACTATTCTTTGAGATTTAGTATGGCCTAAAAAGCACAACCCATTCATTTTAATTGTGCCAATAATCCCTTCTGTAACAGCAATAATCACGAATTCTTTAAAAATGCAGAGATATATGCAAGGTAATTTCCATTCTTTATTAATTTCATCTTTATTACCAATCAGACACGTGCCACCTGAGGCAGTTTTTAGTATTATATACCAGCATTTTAGAGATTTAATTGCTCTGGCTCTCACTCTTCCAAGAAGCGTGGAAATACAAAAAATGGTCCTTATCTCCAGTTTGAAAACATACTGAGCATTCTTGGGCTGCGTTAACTACAAAATGGTCACAGACGCTCAGTACTTTCCAGAATGTGATGTAGGAAACTTTCCCAGTATTTGCTCAGACACTGAGATTCGAAGCATAATGCCATTCACTATTTTTTACCAACTATCAAGCAATTACGGAAACCAGTATATCAGAAAATCATAAAATTGGGAGTGATGAGAAAAACCTTGTTATGTGTTTATTAAAATAGGAAGCATGCAGGATATTATTCCTGGTTAGGGCCCTAATTTTGCAAAGCATTTACTTAAGCGTTTCAATGAAAAGCCTAAGTGAAAAGGTATCTTCCTCTATGTACTAGGCCACAGTTGAAGCAACATCAGCTCAGGAAAAATGCAGCTCCTTCACCACCCAGTAGACTCCCAGTAAAACTCCCACCCTTACTTAGTTCAATCAAACGAGGAAGGCAATATTCAACAATGACATAGAAATAACTAGTAAAGAGAGACCAGGTTTATTCAGCAGAATATAAATACTCAGGAGGAAAAAAAAAAAAATGAAAAAATCGCACAAGACATAATAAACAGAACATAAATAGAACTACATTAATCACTGCAAAACCGACAAATTCTAAACTACGTTTTAAGTTTACAAGGAATACAGTTCAAGCAAGATAAAAACCTTACGTATTAGAGAGTTCTTTGTCTCAGCCAGCTGCTGCCAGCTTGTCTGTCTGTCTTTCAATTTCTCAGAAAGGTGTGTGTGAAAATCTAAATGAAATAAAACAAATACATTTTAGAAGTGGCTCTTCTCCTCCTTTTCTTCCATTCACCTTTCGTGTAACACAGTCAATAGAATGTTTCACCTCCTCCCACCCAAAACATTCCTAAATAATACAAAAAAAATCATTATTTGTTATTATCTAGAGACTAAAAAATTCTTTAATCTTGTTATCAATGACATACAGAAAGGCACGTTGAGTAGCAGTTGCACTGGCGAAATCTTGCTTTGTAGGAGGTGCGTATACCCACTGTTGGTGTCATTAACCACAAAAGGACAGAATGCACAAAAATCTGGCTATAATACATTCACTAGAATCTAACCTGAAGTCCATGAGATTTTCCCTACAAGCTCTACAGTAGGTATTTAAGATCATATTAACTTGTGTTCAGTGTATTATCTATCACTCCTATAGACAAGTATGCATCATAAGTTCTTTCTAAAAGATAATTTTTATTATCTAAAACCAGCCTCTTAAGATATATTTGGAAAACAGACACTTTCAGCTGTAATAAACCACATCTTACATGTTTATTGCAACAGCTTGATGACTTTTACATTGACTAACAACATAATCAAGCTCATTCTGCTGCATCTGAACTAGACATGAACCAGTGAAACTGCATTGTTGCCAGGATGGCAGTTCTTGTTTTGTTTTGTTTTTTTTTCTCGTAAAAACTCTCCAAATTTAGGAAGAGGTATTTTAATACATACAAAAAATAATACCTTAGCTTTGAATAGTCTTTCCCTTTGACTAAAAAAAAACTTTTTGTTTTTAGTACAGAAAGCAAAACTTTTGCTTGTACAACTAATTCAAATATACCTGGATTTCGAAAACAAAGTAATTAGGGAGTACTCTTTTATCTGAAAAGCACAAAATCAATTGAAAATTGCTATTGAATTTCATAATAACAACAGGACAGTTTTCAGATGTAGTAAAAAGGAAACCTAAAACCTTTTTATAAATTTACATTAATTTCCTTGCACAAACCACTAAGACAAGAAGCCTAATTATTACTGTATGGTCACTTCAATTCTTATCCTTCACTGCCTTTAAGGCTTCACTAGGAAATTATTTTACTTGGTTTATCTCAGTTTCAAATCCTTAATAACTTTTAAAAGATAATAATTTTATCTTGCACCCAAGACTCAGCAGGTACGACAATGAAAATGTGTCCTATATACAACTTAAATATAGTATGTGCAAAGAAAAAAAGGCAACACACTGACACTTAAAGATACAAAAACAGCCAACCAACATTACAGAAAATAAACCACTTTGCATGCTAAAGATGTAAGACAACAAATTAGCTATTTCTTAGGTAAATAAATATTTTGGAACTAACATGCCTGCAACAGAAAAAAATGTGGAAAAATGACAGCTCCTCCGTTTTACATTGCTGGCTTTGGGGTTAAAAAGTAATTTTAAGGCACAAGTTATACCTCTAGAAACAACAAAAACCAGCCAGTGTTTACTAAACTGGCTGAATGTCTCCTTGCCACACATGAAACTCAAGATTGATGTGGTATGACTCTTCATGTATTTTGGCTCATGTCTTATTAGTTTAGTTTTACTTTTGATGATACAGGCTTTTGATTTAAAAATGAGGAAGAAAACAAAGAGATTTTCAGGAATGCTCCACTGAAAGATAATTCTAAGAACAATGTGCAAGTGAACTAAAGATATATGAAGTGCAGAACACAATGACTATCACTGTAAAAACTTTGTAAAAAAATAAATTGTCAAGTTCTTCATTTCGGTGCTACCAGCAATTTTTCCAAAAATATAATACTACAAATCCATGAGATTATGTTCATATTTTTCATATTTAAAAATAGAAGAAAATAAATGTAAGTAAACACAGGCATATGCAGGAATATACCAAACAGGAAGCGATGAAATTGTTTCATGAAGCGCTTTTTTTCTTCCCTTATCCTTTTTTTATGTGAAAATGGTACCAAATTCTTAAATACAGTGCAATTAAATGAAACAATTTCAGTAGTTGGCAATTTTGCAGTTTCTGTTACACCCCATAATATGCAAGTTTTGCTTTCATTTCTCTTTCAAGAGAAAAAAACAAAATTAATCAACAGTTTATCTATTGACATTTTATCACATTACCCTTTAAGCTTGTGTACATTACTGAACCTGCTCTTTTCTCTTTCTACCAGTCTGTGGCCACCTTGGGATATTTGATTCCTACAATTACAAAGGGTACAGATGAAGACAACAAACTGTCTCCCCAAGGAAGCGGAGCCATCCCTCTTTTTCATGTGAAACATCTAAAACCAATGGCTAAAGCCCAAGTTTCCAAGATCTGTTTCTCCAACAATTAAAAATAAAGTTTGTTATCAATGCCCGAAGGAAAGAATAATTTAAACGTTGAGACACTTTAAAAATAGTGCCATCTGAAGGGAAGTCTCCATGGGTATTACCTTCCTTTGACACTCACAGGGAGTTAAACCTAATTGCATTTAGGGTTATCTCTAGCAGCTACACTCAGAATCAAACATCCTCATGAGGACTATTGTTCTAACTAATCTACTTATTAAGCTTTTATTCAGATTTAGTACAGTGTTTTAGAAAAAAACATCTCAAAGGGTTAGTAATGGATTTTGCAATTATCAGATAGGAAAGAATAGACTATGACCTACAGTCTTTGGCCTTGCCAAAAATTAGGAAAAAACCCTTTTGTAAGTAAATGTTCAGATCATTAAGTTAATTTTAGTCTCTATCAGACACCGCACTTTACATCTGGAAAAAGGGAAATCTGTGTGAATTTACTACGCTTTCCTCTTATACATTCCTCTAAAACACAACCCTCCCTATGTCCACAGCTCTGTTTGCTCCTACAGTAAATGAAAGAAAGAAATCTGTTTTCTGTATATCACTTTCAAAGATGAATGAGTAGCAGTTTTCCGCTTGCTGTCTCAAGTCCCAGTTTAAGTTAAAAATGAATGTTGATACAGCTAATTCTAAACAGTATAAATACTAGCAACGCTCTCTGAGAACTGAGAAAACAAATTCTGCAATTCCTAAATTGGTCTTCTGTGAGGTATACAATACTCAGACTAGCTGCTTATTTACCACATGTTATTCAGCGAACTCATTCTCTTCTTTCCTTGCAGCAGCCTCTTCAGAAACTGACACTCTGCTTCTGCCATTCTACTTTTTAACACTTACCTAATTTCCCTCACACCCCAACAGCCTCTCACCAGGCCTGGCACTCTGACAAGACCTACATGACGTCTTCTTGCTGTCCAACAGAAAGGCTGGCAAGGAAACGTAATTACTTTCCCTATTTTCATTCCCCCTGTATCACTACGCCGTGGGACCAGAAATCAGGAGGCAACTCTGAACACCACACAGTGTGTCCTGCTCATCAGGATCCCACCACAGAGCATTCTTGGGCCCCACAGGACACATCTTTCTCAAAGAGGCTGATCACCAAATACCATGTTGTTCTTAATTTATGGTTCCTCTTCTGAGAGGAACTTTTGGCCTAACAAGGACTCATTACTGTTATCTATCCAAGAACAAGTATCACTCCTATCTTTTCTTATTCTCTCCCCACCACCCCCAGTTGTTTTCTTCCTTTGGAATTTTCTCCTTCATAATCCTGTCTGTACCAACTAAGCACTACAATTTGCAACTGTATTAGTTCAGTCAGGTATTGTGGAATTTCACTTCTTCATATTTTCTAATAGGCATCACTAAAAGCTTGGCTACCAATCATATAGTATATGCTCCACCCTTTAAGATGATAAGCGTGTTGCTTATGTTTTGGATTTGATTTTTTGACATTATGAATTTTTTTTTGCATTTTACAAGGCTTGCTTTCTCGTCCCATAATTCAGATGCCTCTCTGTCAACATTCATCTAGAAAATAACTGTGGAACTTCAAATATGACCACGGTCTAGATATCTCCCTAGGCTCTTTTCCCATTTTCCCTCTTCTATTTATCAAAGTGGCATAACCCAATTTTTACTGGTAACAATAAAAAACATGGTTTATTTTTATAAACTAGCACTTCAGAAGAATTTTAAAAAGGTCTTACAAATAAATACTCTTAATTTCTCAAGCTGCTTCCCCTCCCTCACAAGATTCACACAAAACCATCCAGTAACGAACACTTGCTCCATTCCTGTCACACCTCCATGGCTGAGCCTTGTCCCAGTTCTCTCTGATTTCCTTTAACACTTCCAATAAGCAGAAGTTGTTTCTCTGTTAGTACATTTTCATTGCTATTTGCTCAACATCTATTACTGATCATTAGGTTTTTTTAGGAATAAGACAAAAACTGTAACAAATGACAGAATACTCTGCCAGCACTGGGCAGGTCAAAGCTCTACCTTTTCCTCAATCCTCAAATAACCTTTTTCGGTTTGTTATTTCATCACATTCTCCCCTAACACTTTGGATCAAGCATACTGGACAGACCTAACAAATGCGGCACTCTTAACCAACATGCACACCATTTCTGGAGGCAAATAAGGACTATGAAGGTATTAGACAAAAAGTAACACAAAAATCGCACACAAAAGCATAGGAACATGAACTGTTCTGCAATAAAAGGGCCACACAATTCTTCATATTTTCTTTGATCTTTTACAAAAGCTGTATTCATTTTTCTCTTCTCTGAAGCACATTCACCAAGCCAATTAAACTTTACAAAGCTTTACCTGCATAGTATTCTAGCAGGTCTCAAGCAGAATTACTCTCCAATACAAAACATTCACAAGATGTATTTCATTTTTGAAAGTATGCACTTAAATATGTCAACACACCACCAAATACTCATGTAAGGATGACAAACACTACAAAGGAAAATGTTCTAATATTAGTTCAAGTACATTTGAAAGCTTATTATAGTTCAGGGAACACAACAGCAAACAGACCATTTCCTGTCTCCTCAGTTCACCACAGGTAAGCTTAGAAAATGGGAGTTGAAGGAACTTTTGTTATTAATGATGCCCTAAATACTATCAAACATGACCTGTAACAGATCTACTGCACTGGAAGCTGGATTTTTCAAGTGCGTTGCCAATGTCTTTTATACAGAATCAAGTAAGCAATTAGCCATGTTAAAGACAACAGTACAGGATTTAAAATTACATACCTTCATTTTGTATTTTCATTTCCTACGTACTAGTCCTGTAAGAATCACAGGGACATGTGTAATTCAGATCAGCACTAAGAGTGCATAGATGTGTCTATCTCTTTGTGCAGAAGTCTGTCTACACTTACGAACTTTGATTGAACTGAAATTAAATTTCAAGTGGATTTATTTAAGTAAAATTAAATAGTTTCCACTTGTCTTCTCTTAAAAAAGAATTACATACATGCCCTCTTAAGTCCAAATGAGTATGCCTACATAGGGCTTTCAATCCATTTCACAACACCACTTTAAAATCATGCCACTGATTTACTGGTAATTTGGCTGAATCTCCTTAAATGCCCCTGAACAGCCCTAACAGCGCACACATTCATAATTGCCTCTTAATTCAACATGGTCATTGACTGCATAATAAAAGAAAAACTCTTAAGTGAAACCTTGTAACATTTTTGCTCTTCCTCACACTGTTCCCTTCTGGTTTTGCTTCGCTTTTTAAAGTAAGGGTCAATTTAACAACTATTACTTTGTACTGTTAGGAATGGGTTAGTATTCCCATACAGGTCAATGACTCAGCTATGGGTGAATATCCCCATAATTTATAAAACTGTAAGCCACAATTCTCATGGGAATAATTTATTAAGAACTAAGAAAAGCTTCAGTCTCAAGTAGCAACTACAGGGTGCTTTCTCTTCCTTTGATACTTCTTCCATGCAACTCTTTCTCCCAAATAGTACTTGACTTGTTGGGCCTCTGTTCCAGTGACTACGTTTTTAGATAAAAAACTTAATGCCTGGAAAGAGCAATATCCAAATTATTAGGCGAATAGGGGGAATTTAAATTACTGAAGTACCATCTAAATAGTTCCTGGTGAAAGCAGCACTTTTTCAAATATAGCTTTTTGAAAAAAGAAAAGAAAAGTAAAGAAAAAAAATCACTAAACCCATCATCCTTACATAAATACGGTGACACAATTCACATAAACCAAGTTTTACAACTAAAATGGTCAAGTACACTTCAGTTAAGTCACTCACTGCTGTTCTTTGTCACTTTTGGTAACACACAAAACAGTGAAATAAAAACTGTACAGAGAACTTTAAAAATAATTTAAATTCTAAAATTAATTCCTTAAAAGAATTTTTCTCCTTATTGTAGGATACATACTGATACTCTGTACTCTTTCAGCTTGAAAGGGCAAAGACAGAATAAATCAACCATAATGCTACAGTAAAAATTATCTGCCACGTACTAAGAGTTATCTGCCATGTACTACTTTGTTGCTTCTTTTGTAAAGGAATAAAGTTGCACTTGGTTTAATTTATAAACTCATGTCAGCAGAATGGAGTACAGTGACAGCTGCAAAATAAACATTAAAGGATTCATAAAACAAGGTAAAAATGGTTTTCCAGTACAAGCATGCACTCCACATCTCCTTCAGAACAATCAAAAAGCTAACCACCAAAACATGATTTCTTCTGTGAAAAGAACAGTGTATAGCCAAGACACATGGACATAAAGGGTAAGGAAGACCAAAGTGCTACCACATTTGTCCTGCTGACATATTGGGCATTTTTTTTTTAGTGACCTGAATATTCCCAAGGCCCTACAACAGCCTCTATGCTTTTAACACCATTGCTCATTACTCATTTAAAATAAAGCAAGTCTCTAAAAATAAACAGAAACACTAAAACAAACGCATACAGTAGAGTTCCTAGGGAGCTGGTGATTGAGATCAATGTTCTAGCAATAATAATGCCTTACTAAAGAACAAAAAACTCTTCAAGTAATAAATTCAGCATCTGACTTCCTCATTATACAGTTATGTTCTTTGCTGTTAAGAATTACTGTTTGTTTTTTAATTGTTATGGCAAGTTAATCAATTGATGAGTCTCAACCACCATTAGACCTACTTTTACTTACTGATCTCTTTTCTCTTTCTACAGTAAGTTCTGTAAGTGAAAAAAAAAACAAATTAAAAAAATCCAATTACAGTTTTCAAGTAATTTAGTTGGTAAAATCTTATTTGTCATCTGTGCCTGTAAACAATTTTTAACAACTAAGAACTGACATACAATTCACAAGAAGACAAGCAGACAAATGTACTGGCTTACTGTGTTATTTGTTGGGGAAAATTTTACCAAGGACAAGATTTCAGTCTCCAATTTGACCAACTATCTCTTCAGCCTCTATAATGAGATCATCTATAGCTTTGAAACAATATTATTCTCAGTACTCTTTGACAAAGAATCCAAGTATAACCTGTAGAGACTCAGATCAAAGATCTTTTACCACATCTCTTGCCTAAGGGAAAATATAAAACTAGAGTAAACATATGAAGATAATCCTTCAGAATAGCCTCTGAATCTACAGGAGTATGTCTCAGATTTCCTAAAATTTTTATACAACAGCCCTGGTTGGATTTTTAAATTTTTTGTCTACATTTAGTCCATATCCAGGGCTAAACTACAGCAGTTGCTCTATCACCCCATGACTCCTCCCCAGCAGAGAAGGGGAATCCGGAAAAACAGAAAAGACCTATGGATTGAAATGAAAATTGATTTAATGAAAAGGCAAAACTAATATTAATACAAATGCCAGTATAAAGTATACAAAGTTATACTCAGCCCAGCAAATGTACGGTGGTCACAACAAAGAGGAAAGCATCCTCAGGAGCAGAATGGTAAGTGAGCTCCTCCAGGGATGGGGAGAAGCACGAGGAGAAGGACGAGGAGGAGCAGGAGGAGTCCTGTCCTGAGCACACCTCTCCCTTTATAATGAGTGACATTTGTGGTCTGGGATACACCTGTAGCCAGCTTGGGGCAGCTGCTCTGGCTTTTGCCCCTCCCAGCTTAAGCTCCTGGCTGACTCCAAACTGCTAACAGCCTGCAGACCATGGTCAGCTCAGGATTCTGTCCCAGCAAAGCCAGGACAACTTTTCATCCATCAATTTCTCAAGCCTGACTTGGAACTAATGTAAAAGGCCAAGGATAACAAGTCCAAAGACTTCTCTGAATGTTACATGAAGTACATTTTTGTTCATTACAGATCTGCCCTTTGCTAATTTGATGTTGTCTCGTTCCCATGGGAAAAAGCGGTGAATTCCTTATTCATATTCTCTGTCACTGACCACTGTGCAGACTCCACTCATGTTGCCAGTCACTGTTGGTTTTGTGTTTTTTTACACTAAAGAATATTAAAGTCACTCTTCACAAGGAAACTATGCCATACTTTGCGTAACCCACCTCACTGGCTCTTGCCTTTTGCATCACTCCTTAAACAGAAGAATGAAAATTCAACATATCATTCAAGGTATGGACATCTCACACCTTTATACAATGTCAGTGATTATATTTTCTGGTTTGTTCTTTATAAAAACTTTCCAATTATTGCTCTTGTTTGTTGTAAGAAGAGGATTGTTGCACTACCGTAGTATCGTAGGGACATCCTTTCACAGGATTGTCCACTGTCACACTAACTTAACTTCCCTGAATAATATTAGACAATTCAGATCCCATCGTATTTCCTCAACATTTATCAATTTCACCTGCTGTTCTCTCTCACACACATTCAGCATCATGAGATTCTTCAGGAAATTTTTCACTGTCTTTGTCTTCCCTACCCTGGATAACACTTGGCATACAGAAATCGATCACTTCAGTACGTATCTGTACTCCCAGCTCATTAGAAAAAACTACCAATATTAAGTTTGCCCCATGAATGGAACAACAAAGCACAGGAGACTGTAACACACTGAAAAAATCCATATAAATCCAGCTCTTTTGTGTAACAACAGCGATTTACTTTACACATCGTGGTACCTGCTTCCCTCTGTGTACAACATAGGCTAGAAATAAATATACTCATCTGTTTCCTGATAGATAGAATCTAGCCTTAAGGACTCTGCCAAGTTTCCACAAACCAAGCAGTTTGTAGAAAAGCCAGAAGAATTGCCTGAACAAGACATACATACACAAACATATTACAAGTTCATGCTGTGCACTGTTAGAGAGAAAGCATTAGGCACAATGACTCAAAAGGGATAACATTTTGGAGTAAGTAAATGTAGACGGCACTTTCTAAAAAAACCTGCAATATATTCTGTCTAAGCTACAAATACTGAGTCATGTGGTGAGTGACCTAGTTTCCCTTTCATTTTAAGTGTATTTTTAGTCATTCCCTGTTGATTTATGTTTTCATTAAAACCTCAGTGAAATGTCCTTTTGAAGTCTGCTGGAGACTGAACGGACATCTGATGCTTTGTAAAGAATACCTAGGCATTCTTCCCCAATGTTCTCTCTCTCTTGAAGTCATACCTCTAATAGGAGCTCAATTGAAGAGCAAATAAGCATCATTTGTTTACCTCTATCTTATCTTTCCTTCACAGGAATTTAAATGCAAATGTGAAACAGAATGAACACCAACAAATGCATCAACTGGTAGTGCAGTCTAATGACTACAATCAACAGAAGAAAGGAGACTACTGTGCTCTCTGCCTACTGCCACAGCATGCTGCAGTTGGCAATAAGAGCATTGTTTGTGTATCTTATTTTTGCAACTGAATTTGTATAGAAGCATTCTGAAAATCATCCCAGTATTTACACAGAAGTGGTGTAATTCATTTCCATAACCTTGTGAAATGGCATATAACATTTTATGTAGACAATTAAGGAGATTATACTGATCTGAAACAGAAAAGACAAGCCACCTAAGAAAAAAGCCCTCTGAGCGTGTCCAACCATGCAGAAGGTGCACAAGAAGCGTTTCCTTTTTGGATAATTCTGAGCTTAATTTGCAATAAGTGGAAACTTCTAATTGTTCTCAAACCAGAACTGTAAAGTCAGTGAAATTAGATCCACTGTTGTCTTTTTTTTTTTTTAAGTATCAAAAGAGACCACAAAACTTCAAAATTTATGTATGGACTCCAAAAGTTCAGAGAAATAATAGCTTAATTTTGTTTTGCCCCTTCTCTACCACTAAACTAAGTTATAACATTAGATTTTGTATAATAAACAAGCACAAAATATTGCTAACTTCAATGAAACTTCAAAATATTGCTAACTTCAAATGAAAGCTCAGTTACAGTAATTATCTTGATAATTATATTAGGACAGTCTAGGTTTCCCTACAGCTCTCTATTTTTCAAATTTAAAGAGAGTTATGTGCGTGATGACAGCTCTGTGTGCTCCTAAGACTATTTCTTACTTTATTCTGTCTACTTCCACATGCTCCACAAATTCAGTTTTAAGCCGCAGTTTTCAAGTATTTTGTCAATCACAGTTTATCAAATGCATTCTGCTAAGGCAGCTGTCAGGACAAGACTTAGCAATGACAAGCTGTCTTAGCTCCTGTTCGTTCTATGCTTAAGTCACCAACTCTTATTTTTATCTCTGAGGAGGAGAAATACTCTGGCTAGAAAAGGCTCTACCTGTTCACTAAACAGGCAGTTGAGTCACTATGTTGGCACTACGTTCGGATCAACAGAACTAGGAGTACCAATAAATTCTTAGCAGCCCATTTATGCCTATCTTTTTCCTTATCATAAGTGCTATTCTGAAAATACTACTGGCACTCTGCACGTAGAAGTGATTGAGTAAAAAGACACAGTGCAGGTTGTCAATTCATCCTGAAAAAGCCTCTAGTGGATAGATAAAAGCCATCTAAACCGTAGCAGGAGGCAATGTTATAACACAGAATCGCCAAATTCCCCACAAAACATTCCAGACAAAATTCTAGCCTCTGTTAAACACACACACAAAATGACGACAGCATGCATTGCTATTTTTGTATATAGTGAAAGATCAGTGCATACTGAAGTATTTTCTTACAAATTCTGGCAATAAGAACTTCACGGCATCTGATCCTGTATAAATGCTGTAAAGTCGTATGTCATAAAGGCTAAAACCAGGACTATGACAAAGTTACCTTTTAGCATTAATTGTATCATTGACTATATTACCTAAAAGAATGTTCACTTATAAGGACAAATTATGACTGGAAAAGAAGCATAAATCTGATCGCCGCCCTCCACAGTTATTATCCTGGAAGTGCCATAAGCATAAGACAGTACACGAACAGCTTACCTCCAAATATCTTACTTGATCAAAATGAATGCCATTTGTGCCATTTGATCCTATATATGGTCTGTTGTGGGATGAAGGAGGGAGCTTGAAAACTAGGATCCAGTGTTAATCTACAACAAACATTTCTGCTTTAAAGGGAACAGAATGAAGAAAGTCTCAGCCTTCGTTAAAGAGGAAGCAAGAAAATGGCAAAGTAGTGACTTGAATTTTAGAAGTGCTGAATATTTCCTGCACCAGTTGAGGTTAACAGAAGGGGGTATTTGAAAGAGGCTGGCATTTGAAAACAAACCTTATATGAAGTTATGACAAAATTGTCAACTGTTGTCCATCTTTTAAGCACCCATCATTGTCCAATTATGCCATATAAAAAAGAATAACGCAATAAATGGGCTAGTCTCAAAATGAAGAGAAAAATCATTAGCATGTGAACGGGACACGTCAAACTACCTTACACCAAAGTTTCATTGCCAATCCTATTATGAGAGAAGGTTAGAAACAGAGCTAGAGGTGAGAGTAAGAGTGCAGGAAGACGTCAGAGATAGGATCACTGCATGCGAACACATCAGTAAGTGGCTTGGGAAGAGCTGGCCTGGCACTGTTTCATAGATTGTTTTTGTAACAGACCAAACTGAAATCAGAAGTACAAAAAGAACGATTGCATTTTAGCAACACTCCCCAACTCCATCTCAGGGCAACTATTTTTGTATTATGATTCTTAAGGTCTCAGATAAAAGGAAACTATAAAGCAAATGAGAGAATTTAAGTTTCATTGATATGCTGTATCCTCAACTAGGCTGGATAAAAATATTGGAACAGGTGAGAAGAGGCTTTTTGCTATATTAAGGGGATCTTTTCCGCCTATTTTTAATAGGTGCACTTCATTGTATCACATACGAACATAATGCAGATGATGTGCAGAGTTCATGCTGTAACATGTCATTCCCAGAACTGTGAAATTCTTATGGCAAAATGACGGTGGCTGACCTTACTGAAAGACTAAATTGATCCCTACAATCAAACAGAACCAACCGTTGTCAGCACATCTGATCAACTCACAGAAACTATTAATATTGTTATACTGACTAGCAGGATGAGTAGAATATCACAGACATTAAAAGCATCAACCAAAAAAAAAAAAAAATCAAGAACATGTACACAAAAAGTTTTATGTTTTTCAGCTTTACAGAGAAGAACTAGACGTTTTTAAGTAGTGTTCTCTCTTACTAGCTTAGCAGTAACACTCTTGTGTGTGTATGCAGAAGTAAGTGTTTTTTCCATGAGAATAAGCTGCTGTAAGTCTGCTCGAGGCAGAAGGACGTATATTCATGCACTAGTTATTTCATGGAACTGTCTCTTCCTCTGTCACTGAGGGTACTGTCTGCTCTAAACAGTTCTCATTCATTAGTCTTTGCAGAAACCCAGCACTGCTTTTATTATCTCTGAGATACTATAGATAATAATCCTTAGTTCTTTTTTTAATATTATTTTTTAAAGATTCACAAGACACTTCCAATGTCTTGTTTTCAATACTAAGCCACAGTTACCTCTTTCTTCTTTTTATTGTTCTAACAGTCTTTGGCTGACACCATTATTTAGAAAATATGACTGTGGATACAGTCCAAATTCACTGTCTTATTACTGTCCATATCAGAGCAATTTATAGGAAGAGGCAAGGTTGGTAAGATATCAGGAGACACACAATTAGACTTTATTAACCCAAAAGAAAATCTCCCAGGTAGCTACTAGTAAGAGGCACGTCCGGAAAGATTACAAACAGACCTAATAATAATAGATAATTAAATATGTACTTACTATTTTGGATAACAGTACTGATGTTTTGCATCAGGAATAGCTTAACCAAAATAGGTAATCTATTTCTTTAAAACTAAACATTATTATGCATCTATTAAGATTCAAACCATTTCCTTAGAGTAAGTACTGTTATTTTTAAAAGTGAGAAACTAAGAGCACATAATGTTAATTTGGTTTGACACCCTTCTCATGCTCATTCCCACAACAAAAGACAGCTAAATGTGTCTAAAACTAGTGGTAGAATGGGTGCTCCTGATTCAGCTGGTCTGCCTACAAGGATGAGGAAGAAGAAGGGTCTACTATTCCACAGATAGAACTTCTTCCTCTCCAGTAGCTCAGGCAAAGTCCAAGTATTTAAAACTAACACAGGAGCAAAGCTATTCCAATGGGAACAAAAAATATGACTATCAAGAAGTCATCCCAGTGATTGAGTGAGTCTGCCTCTTTCAAGTACACTTCGAAGTCACCTAAAATGAAAAGATTTCACCTTTTACCACTTATGAATCACTGAGACCTTGGTATCCATGTGAGACTCATTGAAGTAACCATCATATGTTCTATATCTAACTCAGTACTGTCTGTCCTAGAGTTGCCATTCTGGACACCTACAGAATAGTGAAAGAGCAAGAGAAGCATTTTGTGATACTTCCCAGCTGCAGCCCTTCCCCCTTTCAACAACCTTCCATTACAATAAGCATAACACTCCATAAAAGAAGCCCAAGATTTAAATCTTTGCTCTGTTACATTACAAATGGAATAGTCTGAGACGAGCAAGATAAAAATCAGTTAAAACAAAATCTAGATTAGTGAGTGAACCAGAAGAGGTCAGATGTTTAGCTATGTAAAGGAAAGTAATTAGTGCAATGTGTACTGCAGGAACAGATGAAGGTGTAAAGGTAAAGCCACAAATTGAACACTGACATTGCAAGGAAGATACTGTTGGATGTATTAGTAAAAGTTTGTACATAACACACCAAAACCAAAAAGGTTTCAGCTGAAGAATTGTGTATTAAATTTTAAGTTTAATGATACAGATAATTTAGAAGACACGGAAGAAAATAACTTGAACATTAAGGTGTTTATAAAACAAGACTTGTAAAAGAGTTGCTTAGTCTGGATAAGCCAACTCCAGAAAAAAAAAAGAGTTGTGTTAGTGATCAAACACTCAACATGCCCATTAACAGCGTAAATACTGACTTACATTTTAGCAAGACAGATTGATATTGAATGCTCCAAAATATTTTCTAACCAAGAGGTTATTACCAAACGAAATAGATGACCGTGACCACAAAACCTGTCCCGAATCAATCACCTGACTTTTGACTGTCTGTTGCTAAAGGAATTTAAGCACTTTACTAGACATTGCAAATCCCACTCCAGAAGGAAGGAATATTAGGAGAAGCTTGCAGCAGAGCATATGTATACTTCTTTTGTGGATCTGAGCCAGTGTGTTCCTTCCAACTCTGTTTCTAGGATTGTGTATAAAAAGCAGGGGTTTGTTGGTTTGTTTAAAAGCACAACAGTTTAATTCTTCAGCCATCACAGTGACTGACCGTAGTTCAGCAAATCTTCAAAGACAGATCCTGTTCCTTGTCCTCCTTTTTCACCCTATATAGACGCCAATTTAACTTAGTTCATTAAAAAAAATGTACATGTTCACAATCAGTTTTTCTGGTAAAAAAACTGCTAAAAAACCTTACATAGGCAGTTTCTGCCTGTCTATCACACACTCCATGCTGGCATTATAAAGGAGCGACCAACTAAAAACATGCAGAAAAAGTTGGAACAATAATCAGCGTATGTGAAAAGACAGTTAAGTAGGTAAGAAAACAAACATGCAACTTAAAAAGTTACAATTCTGTTAGAACTTGAAAACAAAAACCACCAACAACAAGAAACTCAAAAGCTTCCACGGCCCAAGAATCAGAGTGGACTGTCCTGAAGAAATATGTTCAGATTGTGATAGGTATAGCTGAGCATTTTATTCCTCCAAAGCAAATAAACTTAACAGCTCACACATCCTTTCAGATAAAGGATTAGATACTATCCAAATGCTAAGACTCTATGTAGAATGAGGCAGGGGTCAGGGCTGGCCATATATAGGCCTTATTTCCCCACCTTGACACTCCTGGCTTGGCACTCTCTGTAGAAGCTTCTACCTTCTCTTTGTGCCGGGCATTAATACTGAACACATCACTATTTTCCTCTGGATCCAAAGGGTGCTTTAGGATGGAAAGCATGCTTTAGGTATAGAACACTGCATGGAATTTACAGTTCACAAGCCTAAAAATATGCCAAGAGATAAATTTAAGAACATAATAAAAAAAACTTTCAAATGCCATTTTGTTTTTGGTTCTAGCCATTGGACCAATTTACATCAGTCTGAAAAAAAGGAAGGGCTGCTTAAAAAGATAATTTCTGCTTTCAATGTATGTAACATCTCTCAAATAAGAAGAGATAACACAATACCTCCCCTCAGAAGAAGGCATACTAAATTGTAATTTCTAGATATTGTGCACTAAAATGAAGAAGGGATTAACATGCCCAGTATGACAGAAAATGTCATGTAATTGTCAAGAAAGTAGAATGAGGAGAGGTTGTAACAGGACTATTCCAAAGAGAGATGTTACTTAAGCATTGCCAGCAAACTGACCCCTGATTCCTGTTCAGTTCTGCAAGAAAGACAAGAGAAAAGATATAGAAATGTATTCTAGACACCCTAGAAGGCTACATGGAGATAAAAGTACACAGGCAAGAGAAGACAATTGGATTAAGAGAACAGGTCACTAGAAACCTGTTTTCTCAACGACGCACAGACTGTGCCTCAGACCAGCAGTAATCTCTGAATTGCCATATCTTCATTTCTTATACCCCAATGCCTCTGATGTGGCTAGGTAGGGACCGAGTGGTCATTAAATTGGGATGTCAAATATTTTCACCCATGAGCTGTACAATGAGTTGGTCTATTGTGTGGTGCATTAAAGGTATTCAATTATCTGGGAGTAAAGGCATATACTAGAAAACAGGACTTAAAACCGAACCTTTACTATATGCACTGATGTTTACTGTTCATAAAGTCTACACAGCTGCTTGCCATGTTCCAACACAGAGACACTTACAGTTGTAAAACCAGCACTCTTCTGAAGCAGGGAGTGAAGAGGGTTTGGTAATTCTGACAAAACTCTATAAAAGAAGTTGCAAATGCACTAATTCACTTCTGGACATAAGAATTTTACAGAATAGCATAGCATGATACAATTCATACAATCACTAAAGAAGCAACCACTGACATTCAGACCTTTTAACTAGTCTTTCACAAGTGAAAGGCCATTTTTTGTCTTAACTTTTTTAGAATTACTCAGTCTCATTATTTCATCACAAGCATTTGCAACTACTGAAGTTTCCACATATCAAATAGTATTTTGCAGTTATGACAGACCCTAGGTAATCATCTGATACCTAGAGACCCTTAGGAAAATCACACCTATAATAACAGTACATCACAAGAAAGCATAACTACAAGGTGGAATATATTACTTCTGAGAGGTGCAAGTAAGCCATGGCACAGCTGAAGCAGACTTTTCAAGAACAATTATGTCAAAGTTTATCTTTCTGACCTTACCTTTTACAAGCTGGCACTGACAAAACCCTTTTAAGCTGTTACTTACTGGTCAGCATCTCCAGCATGCATTAAAAAAAAAATACCGGTAGTATGTTTTTTATCTAACTTAGACACTCAGGCCATGCGCAAATTCTTGGCAGTGAATTCTCTCCACAGGCAGTGGAGAGAAATAAACACTCCAGAGATGTGTTCAGAGGGACATCCTGTCTAACTAACTTTTGAATTCTTGTCTTCCTCTGGCAAGGATCCAAAGACATCTACCACTCTCTACTGACTCTATAAGGAAAAAAAGTGTTTGAGTTGCACGACTGCTTCATTAAACACAAGCTATGTGCAGAATTATGTTGATTAAACCTGTGCTTTGGACACTTTGCTCTTCTAACCCACAGAACAGAGTGTAAAAACAGCCTTGCTAAAAAAATGTTCTTGCATGACTGGGTAATAGAAATTGATACAGCAAGGAAAAATGTTAAATTTACATGTCACTAAGCATGAACAACCCTTGGCTGTGTTAAGGTACAAGTAGTTCAGCCCAGGCAACAATTCACTGTAAGGGAACTCAAGTCCTGTGATTGAGCCTACATCTCCACTATGGCAGAAAATTCTAGAGAGCCACTGCCACTACTTTTCACCAAATTCCTGTTGTTTTGTTCTTGGATTGTGAATGCCCAAGGAAATCTGCTCATTGCACAGGTATTCAAACTCTATAACACATCACCAGTTTGAGGCAAGAAGTGTATAAATGGCCATGAAACTTTAAATTCGTACTCGAATATCATACCTAATGACTCTGTAAATGAGGAAGTAGAACTTTCTTGATACTGAAGTAACACACTGACTTCTTGAGAAATTGTGACAACTTATACACAGGATTTTCCAAATGTCCCAGAGAGAATATACTGAGAGAACACTTACTACAGTTCCAGTAGATAAATAATAGTAACTAACATTCAGATGCTAGACTACTTATATGTACAGATACAATGCAGTATTATATATTATCATATCAGTTCTATTTATTTAGACAATTTATTTAGACTGCCCATTATGCACGGGAAGTTTAAGGTAATTCTTGAGGACCTAACTCCTGGATTTTCCCAGAACATCTATGATGTTCCATGAGTCTTCACCTAAAATGTAAGACTAATGGATCTAAAAGGGAAATTTAGGACAGTAACTACACTGCATATAGCAAATACAATGTGTAAATATTGCTGCAGTCTCCCTTACATAAAGCTTGGGTACAAAGGAAGATTATATCAACATAACTATGAGATACTGAATTAATTTACCCTCAAATATTAGAAGTAGTAGATTTTCTGCTCGTTTCCAGCTTTCTAAGAATTATCTTAATACTAAATATGTTAATATATCTGTACCAGTTAATGCATTTTTGTACCACAATGTTCTTTACAGACCTTTGTGGTTAATAAAAATTACGTGCGCTATGTTTATTGGGTTTTAAATTTTAATTCTTTGGGCTTTCAGAAAAAGAAAGAAAAAGTTCTAACTGAATGTAATTTAGTCTAAAAATGATGTAAGTGAGGAACAGTGAGGTAGCATTGTCTTCTTTTTGGTTGGTTCGTCTACGACAGCTAGATACATTAAAAACAGGGTGATTAAAAAAAAATATTTAGCACTGGTTATTCAGATGTGCCTGCCAGAGCTGCACAATCAAGATGGGAAACATCTGTTCCACAGCAGAAGCATTCCTCCTTTTTACAATCACCTTTATAATTTAACTAGCCCAAAGATGCTGTTGAACTGCAAGAACTAAAAATAAAGATTATTTTAATGTTACTATGAATCAGTTTATTTCTGATCCTATTTTTCATCATCAATTACATCCACAACCCTTCTCGCACCCTCTCATCTCATTTGTGCTAACTGTGTACACAAAACAGGAGAGAGAACTGTATCAATAGCTACGGCAGCATACCTGGCACTGGCAGTGAAATACTTTACTATTTGCAGACTAAAGAAATTGTTTTTCTATATTAGGATTATTCATTTCTCACATCTCCAGTATGCTACTTTAGAACTGGGTGGTAAAACAAAATAAATTAGTCTGTTATGGTATCACTAAACTTGGTAAGTATTTTTTATCTCCCATTTTTCCTCAGTAATTCTCCTGTACAGTAATCCTCCCCTGCATAACCAATCATTTACACTTTTTTCTCCCTTTTTGTTTTTTTTTGTGTCAGACCACCATCTTCTTCAATTAAATATAGATATGGACACTGAAGAGAGCTTCTTAAGGCCACGTCAGTGGAAAATTACAACTCTCCAACCATACTAAAGGTATGTAGGAATTTCGATTCTCCAGCAAGTTAATAATTTATCTTGCTTTGCTTATTTTACAACTAGAGGCTTTTTTCCCCCACTGTTCAGAGCACTGTCTTGTTTAATGATATCAATACTATCTAACAATCTATGTGATGTTCACTCTTCCATAGATCTCATTTTTAATCACTTCAGCATGTCCCTGACCTTACTATTTTGGGGAACAGAAACACAGAAAGAAAGGACAAACTGAGGTGATCAGGTAAATGAGTTTCCCAAATCATTAACACCATGAAGAGCAAGGATTCAGTGCGTTACTTCAGCTTCAGAGGATATAATTACATGTTTTGATTAGCAGATATATTTTCCCAGCCTCAGGTGTCAACAAGGGTTCAAGTGTATAACATGTATAAATGGGTGCTAATTTTACTAGTCATGAAAATGTGTTTCACTAATTACATTTATATCCTCTTAGCCAATTTTCATTCGATATTGCTTCTCTGTAGTACAACTTCCTGTTTATTTCCTTACAATGACATTTGAGCTCTTCCAAATGACACAGTGATTCTAAAATTCAGTAGGCATGACAAGTAACTTCCCCAATGAACATCTGTCGTAGTGATGAAAAACTAACAAGATTTACAGAAGTCTATACAATCTTGTGGTCACTTCTGAACCTCTGTGAATTGTATCCATTCGGGATGCTATCACAAGGGATTAAAACCTTACAGCAAAAGCGGTGTTCTTCTTTCACCCAGCTGATTCTTGCTAGGAGTGTAAGGATTTCTGATTGTTCACACCAAAAAACTAAGGGAACAAGCCTGTTTTAAGAGAGCGTTTCCCTGCCCTGCGGTTTCCTGACAAAGTCCTTCATGTTTTGCTGACAGAAATGAGATGAGGATTGGCAACAGAAAGAACCTCTTTTCAGACAACTAGGCATAGAATGGTTTGAGCTGTAAGAGACCTTTAAAGATCAACTACTTCCATGTCCTAATCAAAACCATTACGGTAAATACTTCATGCTTTGGATATGAACATGGCATAAAACGAATAACCACAACCTGCTAGAAAGTGGAGTGCCTAAGTAAGAGCATGCTTCTACAATTCAGACTGCAAAACAAGAGAATGACCCAAAAGGTTTCT